>PVKZ01007530.1:0-22268 GCA_004027375.1 Macroglossus sobrinus | reverse complement strand
GCATGTGGTCAATACTTGAGAATGCTCCATGTGCACTAGAGAAGAATGTATAAGCAGCTGATTTGGGATGGAAGGCTCTGTAAATGTCAATTATGTCCAGTTGGTCTAATGTGTCTTTTAAGGATGTTATTTCCTTATTGATTTTCTGTTTGGATGATCTGTCCATATCTGAGAGTGGGGTATTTAGGTCCCCTACTATAATAGCGTTTTGGTCTGTTTCTCCTTTTAGTTCTATTAGTAATTGCTTTACATATTTCGAGGATCCGTGATTAGAAACATAGATATTAATAAATGTTCTATCATCTTGGTGCATGATTCCCTTTATCATTATAAAGTGTTCCTCAGTATCTTTTTTTTACTTTTTTTATTTTGAAGTCTATTTCTTTTGATATTAGTACCACTACTTCCGCTTTTCTCTGAATGCCATTTGCTTGAAATACCTTTTCCACCCTTTCATTTTGAGTCTATATTTGTCTTTGGAACTGGGATGTATCTCCTGGAGGCAGAATATGGTTCGATTTTGTTTTCTGATCCATTATGCAACTTTGAATCTTCTTATTGGTGAGTTCAGTCCATTTACATTTAGGGTGATTATTGAAAAATGAGGTCTTCTTATGGCCATTTTATCCTTTGCTTGCTTCTTGTAGCTCGGTGTTTCCATTGTTTCCTTGTCCTGTTTTTTGTTTTGTTTTGTTTTGTTATTTTGGTTGGCTTTTGTGGTTTTTCCCTCAGGTTCCTCTTGTTTTATGTTATATACTTCAGTTCTGACATGGTGTGTGATTACAATGATAAATATGAAAAAGGTTGTTATGTATACAGTTTTCCATTTCCTTCTGCACGTGCCTTATCTTCATTCCCCTTTATAAATTTGGATCTTTGAATCCTCCTCTTTTTAGTTGTTATTGTCTCAATTTGTCCTTATGTATGCTGAACGTTCTTTACTATCTTGCTATAGCAATTATCTTCTTAATGTTTAAGCTTATAATGTCTTATCCTTAGTAAGGATTGCTTCTATTTGCCTGATAGTCACCTTACTACTAATTATGTCATTTTGTTTTAGGTGAGATGACTTTTTTCTGTATTTTCTGTAGTGCAGGCCTTGTAGTGGAGAATTCCTCATTTTTTGTATGTCTGGAAAGGTCTTTATTTTTCCTTCATATCTAAAGGAGAGCTTAGATGGATACATTATTCTTGGCTGGTAGTTTCTTTCTCTTAATAGTTTTAATATTTGATTCTACTTATCAGAGCCGAGGCTGAGCCGCTCAATAGTGTTGACTATGCTAATTGTCAGAGTCAAGGGTATTGCTAGAAGGAAAGAGAGCTAGAAGGAAATGTTCCGTGATGTTGAGGCCCAGTGGGAAGAATGTACAAGACGCAGACACG
This sequence comes from Macroglossus sobrinus, assembly GCA_004027375.1. NCBI lineage: Eukaryota > Metazoa > Chordata > Mammalia > Chiroptera > Pteropodidae > Macroglossus > Macroglossus sobrinus. Next base: position 20,885 of record PVKZ01007530.1, on the reverse strand, counting down.
AGGATGAAACAGCAGGCACCAACTTTATTGTGTAGAGAGCTCTTTTTTTGGGAAGTGCAGTTCTGTTGGGGAGTGTAATCTATTCCACGGGGCATGTACTCTTGTGCACAGTTCTGCTCCCCTTTCTTCTCTACCTTTCTGGTCTTTCTGCTCTCCTCTTTTTCACTCTAGGGGACTGCATGCTCCTCCCATAGAAGAGTACAAAAGTAGCATTCAGCTATACATGTGTGATACAATAAGCTCAAGTATGTTTACATATTTTCTAAGTCTAGGGTCCAATTCCTAGCCACGGCCTGGATCACAGCCAGACCTTGGGCCAGCCAGGCCTGGTGCCAACACCACTCCTTTCTGTCTTGCAAGTTTTGTACTGAGAAGTCCAATGATAATCTAATGGGTTTTCCTTTATAAGTTACTGTCTTCTCCCTGGATACCCTGAGAATTCTGTCTTTGTCATTGATGTTTGATAATTTTAATATAATGTGTCTTGATAAAGTCCTTTTTGAGATAATTGGGTCTTCTGTCGATTTCTTGAATTCCAAGTTCCAGCTCATTCCTTAGATTTGGGAAATCCTTGTCCATTATTCTTCTAAAAATGCTTTCTAGAACCTGCTCCTTTTCCTTGCCTTCAGTAATGCCCATTATTCTTATGTTTCTTCTCCTGATGGTATCAGCTAGTTCTGGAATTTTTCTTTCATTATTTTGATTCTTCAGTTTCTTTTTTTTCCCTTCTGCTTTATGTCTAGATTCCTGTCTTTGATATCAGTGATTCTTTCCTCCATTTGGTCAACTCTATTTCCCAAGCTTGCTATTTCATTTTTCAATTCTTGCAGTGTGTATTCGTCATCTCCAGGATGTCTATTTGGTTCACTTTGAGGGTTTCAATATCCTTTCTCTGTTCATCTAGTTGTGTTTTTAATTCCTGAAATTGTTCATTTGAGTTGTTTTGGATAGCAATGAATTTTTTCAGAAATACAATTCTGAATTCTCTGTCATTTATGTTGTATATTTCTATGTCTGTAAGCTTATTTTCTGGAGATTTTTCTTTTTTTCTGAATGCCTTGTCACCTTAGTTGTTCACAGTATTTAATGGATTATATTTCCACCTAGGCATTGATGGAAGTGTATTCTATTGTTTTTCCAGAAAGAAGATTTATTATATAAAGGTCTCTCTTTAGTCTCCTGCAAAGAAGATGTTTTTCTTTTGGTTTCCAGTAGGTGGCGTCTAAGTCTCTTGGATCCCTGCTTTATATAAAGCCTTAATAATGCCTCCCCCACACCCGCCAGTCTTATAGAAGTTTAATCACTCTTACTACTCTCAGTCTCAGTCCCTGTTAGTGTTAGTGACAATTTTGGTAGCCTTTGCTCAGATTACCCTGGTACTCTGTGGAGTTTGGTCATGAAGGGTATGGGGAAAGGGACCCTCTGGGTTGGGAGTTGGGGCTGTGGCTCAGCTTTGGTTTTGCAACCACAGCTGGTAAAAATCAACTGTTGTTTCTCTGCCTACCACTTCTCTGCTTTCTGTCCTGATGACTAGGCCCTGCCACTGGCTGTGTGGAAGTCACAAATTCTCCCAGGCAAGACTGTTTAGGGAAGTTGCTGCTCATTCTCCCCACCTGCTCCTCCTACAGAAAGTTCTGGCATCTGTGAGAGGCAGCTTCTTTATTTCTCTTAGTCTACCGCCCAACACCTTGGGTTCTGACCTGTGGTAGCTCTTATGTGCAGATCCCATGCTCAGACATGGTGGTGTGCAGTTTGTGTGTTTTTTGTTGAATTTTAGACATTCAACTTATTATTATTTTAAGGGGAGAGATCTGGATACATCTCCCACTTTTCCATCTTTCTCCAAACTCCTTGGAATTCTTGTTCCTCATCTTAGAAGAGGGGTTTTCAACTTCTCACCTTTGAGTATGATGTTAGTTGTGGGCTTGTCATATGTGGCCTTTATTTTGTTGAGGAATTCCTTCTATATCCAATTTGTTGGGAATTTTTCTTATGAAAGGATATTGAATTTTGTCAAATGCTTTTTCTGCATCTATTGAAATGATCATGATTTTTCATACTTCATTTTGTTCATGTTATGGATCACATTTATTGATCTGTGTATTTTGAACCATATTTGTATTCAAAGAGTGAATCCCATTTGATCATATTGGATGATCTTTTTAACATATTATTGAATTTGGTTTGCTAATATTTTGTCGAGGATTTCTGTATTTATATTCATTGTGGATATTGGCCTGTAATTTTCTTTTCTTGTAGTGTTCTCATCTGGCTTTAGTATCAGGGCAATGCTAGCCTCTTAAAACAAGTTTAGAAGTGTTCCTTCCTTTTTAATTTTTTGGGAGAGTTTGAGAAGAATTGGTATTAATTCTTTTTTAAATGTTTGGTAGAAGCCACTTGGTCCTGGGCTTTTCTTTGTTGGGAGGTTTTTGATTACCATTTCAATCTTCTTGGTTGCTGTTACTGTTTAGTTTTTCTATGACTTCATGATTTAGTCTTGGTAAGTGGTACGTAAATTTTTCTTTCAACTCTTTAAAATTTATTAAGAATGGTTTTATGGCAATAATTTGGTGTTCCTTAGTGAAGAAAACATTCATCCTTGAAAAGAATGTGTGTTCTGTAGTGGTTGGGTATAATGTTCTAAAAATGTCAGTAAAGTCAAAATTATTGTTAGTGTTGTGCAGATTTTCTATTCTTATCAATATTTTTGTCTGGCTCTCTCAAAAAAATTGTTGAAATCTATAACTAATTATAAATTTGTCTAGTCTCTCCTTAATTCTATCAATTTTTGCTTTATATTTTTGAGGTGCTGCTATTAGATGTGTATACATTTATGACAGTGATGTCTTCTGGATGAATTCACCCTTTAGTCTTTGGAAATGTTCCTCTTTAACTCCACTCTATGTATGTAACAATATATTCTTTGTTATGAAGTCTACTTATCTGATATCCAGCCGTCTTATGTATATTGGTTGAATGATATATACTTTTTTATCCATTTACTTTCAACCTATCTGTGTCTTTATATTTAAAGTATGCATCTTGTAGACAGCAAATTGGAGCACTTTACACTTTTATCCATTCTAATAATCTCTTTATTTTAATTAGAGTGTTTAGTCCATTAATATGAGTGAATTTGTCTACAATTTTATATTTTGTTCTTTGTTGTTACTCTATTTTTTTTTATTCCTCTGTTTCTCCTTTCTTACATTTTGAGTAAATTTAATATTATTAGAATTCCATTTTAATTTATATGTTGGTTGGTTATTAAGCAATATTTCTTGGTATTTGGGAGAGGTTGATTTAGAGATATATTATGCATCCTTAACTTTTTATAGTCAACTGAGAATCAATATTTTACAACTTCCAATAAAATCTAAAAAATGTGTAACACCATAAATTCACTTGACATCCCCTCCTTTTATGTTGTAGTTGTCTTATGCATTACATCTATATCCATTATAAACCTCACAATACAGTGTTATAGCTTTTGCTTTAAATAAGACATACATATTTTTAGAAAATCAAGAGGAAGAAGTGTTTATATTCACCCATATAGTTTTCTTTTTTATTTCTAATGTTCTTCATTCCTTTCTAAAGATCTGAATTTTCATCTGGTGTCATTTCCCTTCAGCCTGAAAAGTTTCTTTTAAAATTTCTTATAGTATATGTCTTCTGGTAACAAATTCTCTCTGTCTCTGTCTTTGTCTGCCTCTCTCTCTCACTCTTTTTTTTCTGAAACATCCTTATTTTGCGTTTATTCTTGAAGGATATTTTTCTTGACTATGGGTTAAGAGTTGACAGAAAATTTATTTCTTTTTAAGACTATGAGGAAGTCATTTCACAAACTTGCTACAGTTTTTGAGACATCCTTAATGTTTATATACTTCTTTCTCTGTACATGATGTGTTATTTTTCTCTGGTTACTTTCAGAATTTTCTCTTTATCTTTGATTTTCAGCATTTTGACTATGTGCCCAGGTATTATTGTCTATGCATTTATTCTGCTTAGGATTGCTGTGCTCCCTGAATCTGTTATATCTTTCATCAAATTTTAGAAATTTCTGACCATTACTTTTTCAAATAGTTTTTATTGTTCCATTCTCTCTTTTCTTGTTTTCTGAGACTCTAAATGTAGTGGTTTAGGCCATTTGATATTGTTCCACAGGTTCCTGAGCTCTGATCATTCTTTTCCATTCTTCCTGCTTGTTATTCATCAGATTGGATTATCAGAGTGGTCTATTTTCAAGGATTTTGATTTTACCTTTAATCATCTCCAGTCTGCTGTTAAGCTTATCCAGTGATTTTTATTTCAGATATTGTACTTTTTTTAGTTTAAGAATTTTTATCTTTTTATAGTTTTTTATTTCACTTAGATGTCCCAATTTTTGGTCATTATGAGTAATTTTTATTTTTACTTTCTTAAATATGCTGTAATAGCTCTTAAATTTTTTTTTTTGTCTGCTGTATCTAGGTCATTTCTGTCACTCTTCATTGATTGTCTTCTTTCTTTGCATGGGCAATGCTTTTATCTGGGTTAAGTAAATGTTCCCATGTTTTAAAGTATGCAGATATAAAAGTTGTTATAGCAACACAAGCCCGTAATAATCAAAATATTTCTTAATATCCAATTTCAAATCTTATTTTCTATAGTTTCTTTTGAAAATCAGCCAAATTCCTCACTTAACATTGAAACGTCAGGTTTAATTTGAAAAGACATATTTTGTTTACTTATTTATTTAAAAAATTATCTGCAAGTGTGATTTCTACCGATAGCCATGTGTCATTAAAGAAAAGTTCAGCAAATTTGTATTGCTTGTCTTTTGTAAAAGAAAAATGGGTATCTTATTAGTAAGTTTGATATCTTTTAAGTATTTTGCTATGAAATAACCAGGGGAATCTCATGAAGTACAAAAGATTTTTATGGTTACTCTCCATCTCATTGTAAAGTACCACAGATCTTATTTTTGTAAAATCAATTGCATCAATGATGTTCTGTAGTACCTCATTCACCTTTGTTTCATCGTCTTTGCTGTAATTGTGTGTTTTTGAATGGTAGGTTTGTTTTTGAATTTCATGTGATTTTTTTTGTCTATAACTTAGTCTGAAATTACTATTTTTTATTAGATTCAAATCTTCCTCTCCATCAAAGGCTAGCTTAGACTATTTTATACATACATTAGAGAAGTAATTTACTAAATAGAATAGTCATTCTCCTAGAAAATTAACACTTTCTAGTAGAAATTTAGAAATTTAGTTGTTCACTAGAAAATTATTGTCTCATGTATGGCATTATTGAAAAAATCTACAATATACACTAAGCATAAATATGTGAAAAATAGATATGTTTTCATCCAATTGTATAGCAAATTTTCCATATTGGATAATACTTTCTTTAAATATGCAATATTTTTGTATCTTTCAATAGTATTTTCTGACAAAGGATATATTTTAATTTTTAGCTGTGTTATTTCCCATGTATTTTTTTAGCTGTTTTCACTAAAAATAGGACAATGTTCCCCAATGGTGTATGATTTTTCTTTTGTCCTTAAGTAGAAAATTTAATATGTATTACATATTTAGTAAAATATTGTAAAGGCCTGGGTTAATTATTGCATGGTATTTTAAACCACTAATAAAAAAACTGTTGACATTTGTCTTCATGTTCTACATGATTAGTGTGTGTCTTAGGAATTATGACTTTCAAACTATCATTAACTAATATTTCAAGATACAATATCCACTTAGGTTGATCTTTAAAGCTAGTGAGTATAAGTATATGTTTTATAGAGTCTTCTTTTTTGAATTATTTGGGGCGAAAATTCATGTCAGGTGAAATTACCATTGCTCTTACCTCTTAATAAAGCTGAAAACTTGGAATAAAAGTATGAAGTTTAACATGGTCTTATTGCCTTACACTATTTGATGCAACCATTAAAAAATGTTTTTTCATAACTTTATTATGGAATTTTGAAAATACATACAAAATATAAAGAAGAGTATAATGAACTTGATGTGCTTATCATCCAGTTTTATTAATTATCACTGTGTGGTACATCTTATTTCATCTATATCTCACCTCACATTATTTTAAATCAGTTCTCAGACAAAATATTATTTTATCTCTCTATATTTATATACCTCTAAAAATTACTATAATACTAAACACATAAAAATTAATAATATATTTTAAACATTATTAAATGTTTAGTGTTCAAATTTCTCCTGTTTTATATTTTATTTTTGAATATAAAAACAATGGGTTGAGAATACATTTTGGGAGCAGACTATACAGTACTTTCAGTTTGATTGGTTGAACATGAGAGAAAAGGGAGAGGAAGAGTTTGAGGATGAAATGCAATTTTTGGGGTGAGTGAAGGTGTTGATTATTGAAATAAGGAAGGATGCACAGGTAGTTAGGGTGAAAAAATAAAGAGTTCATTTTAAGACATGTGGACATATCAAGATGAAAATGTCAAATTTTCATTCGGATGGATAAGTCTAGAACTCAAAAAGGTGGTGTGGCTCAGAGACAAATCCGGTTGCCAGAAAGACCAAGTCTTGATTAGAAGCTTGGAACTTCTAACTCTACCCCAGACCTCCAGTAAGGTCGTAGGGGCTGGAAACTGAGTCAGTCACCTGTGGCCAATGATTTAATCAATCATGCCTTTGTAATGAAACTTTCTTAAAAACCCCTAAATGAAGGGTTTGAAGAGCTTTCAGGTTGGTGAACACATGGAACTGCTGAGAGGGTGCCCCACACATACATTGCCCTTTGAGTACTTCTGTTTGGCTGTGCCTGAGTGGTAGTCTTTATAATAACAAGATAATGATAAGCAAAGCTCTTTCCTGAGTTCCTTGAATCATTTTAGCAAATTATCAAACACGAAGGAGGGAGCAGGTTGTGGGAACCCCCTACTTCATAGTCTGTAAGACAGAAGTGCGGATAATGAGATCCCAATATGTGTGACTGGCATATGAAGTGAGAGCAGTCTTGTGAGACTGAGCCTTTGACCTGGAGCCCTTAACATCCAGGTAGTTAGTATCAGAATTAACTAGTAGGACACCCAGTTGGTGTGAGAATTGCTTGGTGTCAGGGGGACAAAAGCCTAAGTTACACAGCCAACACGTGGACATGAACTCTGGTCTTCTAACTTTATTATCTACATGTAGCACTTTACATATGAGAAGAACATTGCCTCAACTCTCTTAGACAAAAAGTGCACAACAGCTGCTGACTGATAAACTCAAGTTGAAGAGTAGTCATGCATGAAGAGAAGGGTGGGCAAAAGGGTGAAATAAAATCTCTTCCCTGATTCTATATCTCAAAATTTATCTAACATTAAGGTATTATTCTATCTACCAGGGACTGCAAATTTTTATCCTCCACACTGTCAAAACAAAAATATTCCAGAATGAAGCTTCCAAAGTGTTGAAATCACTGTCGTCGTCTTCTGGGAGAGTGAAGTCACTGCCATCACTGACCCCACTAAGGCTGCGTGTAAGAATGTATAACATGATCAGGTCACTGCCGGTTCTAAATGAACACTTTAGGCTGCTGGAGCCACTTGTAGTTACCAAAGAAACAACACTCTCTGAAAGTGACCAAGCAAATACAGGCATCTAGACAGTAAAATTGTTAGCTTTTGTGAACCTTATTATTCAACTTGTGTGAGTTTTCATTTTCTAGTTCCTTTCTTTATTTCCTCCTGGAAAGTCTCTTTCAATATATTTTGCACAAGGTTAGGAATCAAATAAAATCTTTTGTTTATTGTCATCAAGGATAATGGATTTGGATTTCTATTTATTAAGTTCTTACCTAATGAGGTAAAGCATTAAACCCTAGCATTCAAGATAATTCAAGATTATTGTTACTCCTTATATCATAAAGTCTATGTGACAAACTTTGATAAAAATGTAGAACCTAAACAAATTCTTTTACAATTTACTAAAAAGAATATGCAGAGAAAAATTTACTATCTAGAACAAAATGACTTCTGATGAACACTGTGGGGAGTTGTTTGTGATGTATCATGCTTTTGATCTATGAATATTATAAATTTCTATGTACTTATACTTTTATTTCCAATTAAAAAGTTTGCACTGCTTTAACCTTTGGAAAGGGAATTTTTTATTGTTAAAAAAAAACACACGAACAAACATGTTTTATAACCTGAGGAGTTGGCTCTATGAGAAATGGGAAGTGAGACATAGGAAGATTAGCTGTATATTTCCTTCTAGTTCTTGATATATCTGCATTTTTATTGACACAGTCTCACAAAATGAAAAAGTTAGTCACAATCACCCCTTGTGGCTTTTAAAAGATCTAACTGCTTATGGAATTGCAAACATTTGAATTATAAATGGCTTCCTAAATAAAAAATGACCTCCTTTGGGGTGGGGAGCACTCCCACTGGATTTAAGAGATACAGTCTTTGAATTGTTATGTTCTGTTTTGTCATAAACGAGGCAGCTGCTGTGAGTGTACTGAACTAAGGGACTAATAAATGTCAGGTAAGCTGTGGCATACCCTATTCACCACTCCCTAAATTACATGTTTTTTATAGAAATGGTTGTAAATGTTGGATTTCTTGGCATCCAACAAAAGCTCCTTTCATCTGTAAGATAATTGAGAACTTACAGGATAATAAGGAAAAAAAAAGAAAAGAATAAAGAAAAGCAGTTCTCAGTGATCAGTGTTTTGAGGAGTGTTATGGTAGTATGCCTAGCTGGATACAGAGGCTGGATACAGAGAAAATTAAAAGGTGTGGTTGACTCACCCTATGTCCCAAAATATATATTCAAATGAAAATAAAACTTCAGTAAGAGCCACTTTAAATGTGAAAAACAAACAAACAAACAAACAAACCCAAAGAGCCACATTTAGCCTGTGGGTGAAGTTTATGTGTTATTCCTTTGGTGATTTTAATTCTCTTTGCACTTTTTTCAGCACTTGGGGTACAAGCTCCACATACATATTGTGGAGGCTAAATCAGGCAGACATTGATGGACCTACCTTGAAATCCTACCACTAGGAGATAATTCTATTGATTTAAGCCTTTACCTCATGCACTGGCCAGGAATCTTTTTATGTAGTGATAGAGATCAGAGTCAAATTAGGTTAAGGGTCAAAGATAATTTAATGGCTCCATTAACTGTAAAGTCCAAAGGCCGAGTTGGTTTTAATTAGGGTGACCATATGTTCTGGTATGCCTGGGCCAGCCCCAACTTATACCTGTTGTCCTGACTTAAGTATTACTGGGAGCCCCTTTTGCTCTCTAAAGTACCCTGGTTTGAAACATAAAATAAGGGAGAGTGCTAACTTTAGGTCTAGAGTTCAAATGCAAGGAGTTCAAAGAATGTGTTAAGACTCTTTTCTCTCCCTGTTTTTTTTTGGCTCTTTGTGCTTCTGTGTTCAGCTTCATTCTTAAATTGCATGTGCACCCTTTCATTATATCATTCAGCAGTTGGCTATACATGGGTTGGGTGTACATGGGTTGAAACTGGCCATCAGCATCTCTGTCCTTCTGCCCTGCAGCTTCCCATCAGTGTTTCCCATTGGCTGCAGCCAGCTAGAAGCCAGCTGAGCCAGTAACCTGTGGGGATCAGTTCCCTGTAATATGAAGCAAAGCAAGGGGAGGGAGAGGAAAGGACCTAAGAATGGGCACAACTTGCTTGGTTGCGTGTCCACAGTCATGTGTTCAGGGAGTGTTGTTTCAGCCTGGGTTACATACCCACTGTGAAGTGGAAGAATGGGGATCGACTTGATTGACTGGATATTCTGAAGTGAAGAATAGATAGTTACACCAAGGATGGGATGCTAATACCAAAATGTTAAGGTGCTTCCACTACATTTCCTGGCAAAATACAAGTACCCACTGGGAAGACAATCATTTTCAGGCTCATCAATCATGTCCTTTACTCTAAATGAGCCTATTAGATCCTTGTCTGAGTAGGGTTTGAATAGAGTAGGTAAGGAAAGCAAGAAATTATTTGTTGCCTTGGAAGTTGGGGAGCAAAAATAGAGACTGTAGAAGCAGAAAGGTGACTTACTTAAAAAAAAATTTCAGGAGAAACTCAGAGTACTGCAAAACTGGTTTTCATGACATTATATATGGACAACCTTCAAGGTTCTGATTTATATTGCGTGATAACAGTGCCCTAAAGACTTTTTGTTTATGGCAGCACATGTAGTTTCTTTGGGGGAACAAATCATCTTGACCTTTGGATTTTCTTTCCAGGGTTTTAACTGACAGTTCAAAGCTTACTGTTTAATTGTCAGAGTCTGGATTGCTTTTTTTCTGACCCTTTCCATCTTAAAGTTTATCTTGCTTTCTTTTTTCTGTCACCAAAAAATGAACATTATTCTCAGGATCATTACTATCAGTTGGTCATTGTCTCAACAGAAGAGCTTGGCATTCTTTGCTAACATTTGGGAAACCCAGGCAGAAGTGCTGACTGGGTTATACCAGCCTGGTAACTACTGGAGCTCTCTGGCTCTGTAGAATCTCCTTCATGTGACTCTGGGCCTTTCAGCACCTGGGTCCACAGAAAATGTCCTAGACAAAGCCACTGGGATTAGGTTCTACTCTGGGGACAAAGATGGGGAGTGGGGTGGGTCAGGTTACGTTTACATTTATATTATTAAAACACTGTGTTAACCATTTTATAATTATTTTAAAAGATATTCACAATGTATTTTTAAAAAGCAAAATCCATAATTCCATAACCAAACATATCATGGAGACCCGTTTATCCATGTTACTTTATGCTTTGATTAATAAGAAATTTACATAACTGTAATAACAGCAAATAAAATTTTATTCTGATTTTCATTTAAAATTACCCAGTAAAGCCATCCTTATAATAATTAATGATTTCATAATGTAGCATGATTTACTAAGTTGTTTTCTTATTGGATATCTACATCATTTCCATTTTTAATACTGTAGTGACACAAGATGAATAAATTGTACACATATATTTTTTTTTTTTTAGTTATTTCCTTAAGATGAATCTCAGGAATTCCTTTTCATTAGAGTTATTAGTCCTTTAACAACTACATTTGATGAAAGTATTTTCCCTTAGTTTATTGTTTTCCTTTCTTTTTAATATAATGAAATGCTCACTCTGCATTTAATTCAAAATATTCAAAAGATTTATAGATCATTTAGCTTTTGTTGAGTTTATATGTCCTCATACAGGCAGTGTATTTTTCACTTTGTGTCAAGGAATATGCTAGGGACTATAAAGAAACTTTTAAAATGAGGAACATGGGCATAAATGTCAACTGAGGCCAAATAAATCGTGTATGGCAGACACATGACATGTGCACCCTTTCATTATATCATTCAGCAGTTGGCTGAGGTTCCATGATAAAGTTATTTTTTCCTCTCAAATATGTGTTTTGACTCTTTGTGTCCATCTACCTTTTCTTAAAAATAAATCATTAAATCTTGGAGAAGAGAGGAATAGGCTACATTAGCAATTCATTATATATTAACACACACACACCAAAGATTGAAAGTAGTGTTACATATGCATCATCTATATTACTTCAGTTACATATAAGTAAATTTTCAAAACATGTATTTGAAAACAATATATAAAATTTGCTGAAAAACTGATTAAGTAAGAAAATCAGGAGTAAAGGAAAATAATCATAGGAGCAAAAAGTAAGAAGCCAGGGATAAGATTTGTACCCAAGAAACATGTCATATGGTCTTGTACTGTGGCTAGGAGTAGGCCACAGATGACAATTTTACTTATTTTTATTTTTTTAAATTTTTATTGTTCAAATAGAATTGACATTCAATATTATTTTATATTAGTTTCAAGTGTACAATATAGTGGTCCTTAAATTATTATTATAGTCTTGACCTTTTTTTCTTGTCATTCTGGTTGGGTATCCTTGGCTTCCCCATCCTCTTTACCAGTGGTTCAATCCTCTTCTTCATCTACTCTGCTGATTCCTTCTAATATACTCTTCATCTCAGATAATATACTCTTCATTTGACTGATTGCCTTTTATAATTTCCATTTGCATTTTTGTTTTTTATCCCTTTGTTAAAGTTCTCACTGAGTTCATCTACACTTCCTCTGAGTTCATTGAGCATCTTTATAACCATTGTTTTGAACTCTGCATCTGTTAGATTGCTTGACTCCATTCTTCCTGGATCTCTGTTTTGTTCTCATGCAGTTTCTGCTCCTTTGTTTCTGCTTCCCATTTTGGCTGCCTTTCCATGTCTGTTTCTATGTACTAAGCAAAGCTCCTAAGTCTCCTGGTCTTATTAGCATGGCTTTGTGCATTAGGTGTCCAGAGGCACAGTTTACCCCAACCTGTATCCCTCCAGGGCCACCTGTTAAGATTCAGCAAGCAATCCACAGATGCTGTGCTTATAGTTGCCTCAAGAGGCCAGCTGTCACCAGTGTGGGTATTGGCACTGTTCATAAAGGTACACAGGACTCTCCAAGGACACGACTAGATATGGCTTAGGTTGGCCTGGGAGTTGAGGAAGACAGGTTTTCAGGGAATCCTCTGGCTGGAGGGACCTCTGCTATCCAGTTTGATGACACCTCAGTTATGCTGGTGCTGAGTCCGCACACTGTGAGGGGAGAGGGATCAACAGAGGAACAATGGATATCCTCACTCCAACAACTCAGGGTCCCCCTGTAAGTCCCTGGTGCCAGCAACTGACCAGGAGCTCATGCTGAGAGGCAGTGAGTCCGTCACTGCAGAAGTTTGGTTGCGGACATGGCCCCTTTAACAGGAACATTCGCAGCTGCATCTTGTTCTATCTTGAAAAAAAAAAGTTTTTTGGATAGACCACATTTTATTCATGCATTCACCAATTATGGACATTTGGTCATTTCCAAGTTTTGAAAACTATGAATAAAGCTGATATAAACATTCTCATACATTTTTTGTGGACACGTGCTTTATTTTCTTTTGAAGTACCTCATAGTAGAATTGTTGAGTCATAGAGTAAGTGTGTATTTAACTTTGTTAGCAACTACTAAATAGTTTTTCAAAACAGAAGCGGTTGTACCATTTTATACTACCAATAGCAACATATAAATTTTGGAGTCAGTTTTTAGTCTTGATTTGTGAATAATTTAAAAAAGTAGAAATAGGTTATAAATTCTTTTTGAAATCTATTGATCATGTTTCTGAGAAATCCCATTCCTTAATACGTTAGCCTTTTATTTTAACAAAGGAGAAAAAATAAAAGCAAAGCAGAATGATATGATTTAATGCTGTTATCTCTTACAAACTATATTTCCTAGGGATCCACAGTCCAATTCTTTTCTTCTTCCAGTAGACCTTTGTTATACGTGGAAGTATGACTGATAATTTTCTGAACTTTGATATAAGCTTCTACGAAACCATGATATTAACAGTTGAGACCTGAATTTCTGCAATAACAAATGAAGATGATTTTTTTCTAGCTAAAGTACTTACCAAGCAATTGCTGGTTAGGAAGCATTCTGGATGGGGAGTTGTAGTCCCAACTACAAGTTATGTGACTTGAGACAAAATATTGGCCCCTGGGCATAAGCCTGAGGCTCTACTTTTGTAAAGAGATGGGCAGGACTAGGTGAACTCTAAATTCCCTACCAGCTCTAAACTTTGACTCTAAATGCATGCTTAAATTATTTTTAATGAACTTAAAATATTTTCCCAACTATTACCAAAGTATATTTTCTATAAAAAGAGAATAAAAATAAGAGCATGCCAGATAAAGCCAAAGTCTCCTTGGATTAATTTCTACCAAACCTAGTCCCTATCTCTCCTGTTCCTTTCTCTTCTCCCCTCAAGTAACCCCTATAATAAATTTGGTGCATGTCCTTCCAGATTTTAAGAAATAGGTATAAACAGAATTATATATCCATAAAAGTTCAGTCTGTGTGTGCTTTATTCCCTCTTTTTAAAATAAATGATATAGGGAACTAATTCAGTGGTCCCCAAGACCACCTCCAGGTTTAATGATTCAGTAGGAGAACTCATAGGATTCAGCATAGAGTTATATTCATGGTTAAGATTAATTATAGCAAAACAACATAAAACAAAACTAACAAAGAAAAAAGTTGCATGGAGTGAAGTCTGGAGGAAACCAGGCACAAGCTTCCAAAAGTTCTTCTTTGGTGCAGTCACACAGGATGCACTTAGTTCCTCCAGCAATGAATTGTGACAATACATGTGAAATGTCCACCAAGAAAGATCATTAGAAATTCAATGTCCAGGTGTTTTATTTGGGACTGGTCACAAAGGCACCCTTTGACTGGCATGTACCAAAATTCTAGACTCCCAAAAAGCAAGCAGTTGTTCAGCATAAACCACATTGTTTATATAGTTTAAGAACAGTGTACCATTCCTATCAAAGAACAGTGGGAATGTTCCCAAAATCCAATTTCCGAGACACCAGCTATGGGCCAAACGTGTAAGCCAGTTTTTCTAAGAATAAAACTGTCTCAGCCTGCTATGTTAAGTCTTTTCTGCACAATAACATAGTTCTGTAACTTGCTTTTTTCACTCAATAAAATGTTTTTGAGATCTAACTGTATGTATGCGTATGTTCTTTTAATTGCTCTATAGTCTTTTACTTGAAAATAACACATTAATGAGTATCTGTGTTCTTATGTGCAAGGGTTTCTTGGGTACCCTAGAAATAGAATTGCTGGATCATGATAGAGTTGGGTATTTTAGATATTGATAAATATTACCATACCACCCTTTAAATAGTTTGTATCAACAAATTATAAATGTGTATTTTGCCAAACCCTTTTCTAGAAGTGTTTTGAAACTTTTTTTATTTTTATCAAATATGTCAAAATGACATCTCATTGTGGTTTAGTTTGCATCTTTTATTATGAGTTTTTCTTCACTGAAATGGCTTTTTTGAGAATGCCTTTAATTATGCATTTCTATGGAGGAACTAAAAGCCGGATCATTGGCATAAAGGTTACATTAGAGATTTGAGAGCCTCCAGGCACACAGAGTTTGATTTGATATGTATGATTTCTAGAATCTGACCTCTAGGTTTCTTAAATGAACTGAAAAAGTTACTCTTAATCAAATGAAAGTTGTGAGGTCTCCTTGTACATCTCGTGGCATTAGTCTTTCAACCTAAATTATGACAGAGTGCACAGAAATAACGTAACATTGTCTCCAAGAGACATAAATGAAGAAAAGTGAACAATTTCAAATTACTCAGAGATAAAAACCTATACTGTTAAGGAGTTAGGAACTCATCAATAATGGCTGCTCACTGTTTCTGGAAGCTTGGCCTATAAAATGGTGGGGAACTTAGTTTTTTTTCTTTCATTCAATAAATATGTATTGAATATCTAGGAGGCGCCAGTCTCTAGGGTTACAGAAGCTAGGAAGAACTAGAGCAATTTATCAAAAGAGAAGTTGGATATAGAACCACATGGTAAGGCAAAAACATTTTAGGGTTTCAGTGATGTGTGGCTGGTAGAATAGACTGAGATATTTTGCTTAGCTGGTACCGAGAATGACTCACTCAAAGGTACATGGTAAAAATATCATAATTTGTTTTTCATAATCTCTGCATAAATTGGCAGCTTCTTTTGTTTACACAAACAAGTTTTTATGTTTGGCCAGTGGATGGGAGACTGACCTGACTAACAGGCCCCTATTTGGTCTTCATGTGTTTCCCCTTCTGTTTGGTGTTCTCTTACTTAGCTGACTGTTGCCACAATGGAGCTGATTATCAGGAGGGACATAACATCTTTAAAAATCCTCACCCAAGAAGAAACTTACATCCTTTCCTTGATTTCCCTGAGGGTAGCTAAGATGATTGAAATTTTCAAAATAATTTATTCTAACTACTAAAGGAGAACATGATGAAACACGGATTTCAATCAACTTGCTTACAAGTCTCATAGTCTTTGTCCCATTTACTGTCCACTCCGAGAATCTCCCTGTTTCATTCTTAAGATTTCTCTCTCCTATTTGAAGAGTTCTAGTCATATAGACTTTCAGGGAGAAAGAACCGGTGGTAGATAAATGAGTTGACTGCCTCCTCAAAACAAGAATACAACTATAATCCTTCTTCAGATGTCTGTGAAACATGGAAAATAACCTTCAAATGTAGATCCTCATTCTCCCCTTGCTACAGGTGGAGTCAAAGGCATTTCCTTACACTGCATCTCCTTTCTTCAAATATTTTCATTTTTCAGATTTCTGACCCAAGGTTATTTTGGTGTTCATTTAAAGCCAAATCCACCTGGGCATAGGACAGTGGGCCAGGTGAGCATGAGTTTAGTTTATGCTGGTTCAGTACCTTTCAACTAAGCTCCACACAAAAAAAGAGGGTAAGACGTTTTTTAACAGCACTTTAAAGGTGTGATTACTTAAGGAATTCCTAGAACAATCTTCTTCAAGGCTTAACTGATGCTTATCTCAATAAATGTGACCATAAGTGCTTAGTAAGTGGTAATTATATGATAACTCAAACTTTTTGGCCTTACTAACAAAAAGGTATCAGTAACTACAAATCAGTCTACACATGCTACACATTCTCTTGGTAAGCATGGTAACTGGTTCAGGTTATTGCTCTATAGACAGTCATCACCTTCATTTTTTGAGAGCCTAAGTAGAGAGGCCTGTATCATCAGCAACCGTGACACATTACAGAAACAATATTAACTATTTCATTGACTAAATAAATATTTGTTGAATTTCTACTATTCACACACAAGGCAATCAATGCCAGATGTTGGGAGGGACTGAAAAAATATAAGTACTGACCTCAAATTGGGCGGGGGAGGGAGTGGTGGTGAACAAGATACCCAAAGACAGAATTATACATAAGGATACAGAACAATTACATGAGATTTCGTAAGGAATTAAATGTTTAATTGTCAAGATTTCTCTCTTAATAGAGAGAAATGAAACAGGGAGATTCTCAGAGTGGACAGTAAATGGGACAAAGACTATGAGCCTTGTAAGCAAGTTGATTGAAATCTGTGTTTCGTCATGTTCTCCTTTAGTAGTTAGTATAAATTATTTTGAAAATTTCAATTGACCTTGGTACAAAAGGTCAGGGTTATAATGTCTTCTTTATAAGATCACAAAAGATACCATTTACACAAATAAAAAATCTTAATGACACTAAGAGTTAGCATTATCTTATACAACTAAATATTTGCATAATCTACCATTTAACAAACCCTGTATTAGCATATAATAAGAGATACTCTCATACAAGAGATATATATATACAAAAGGCACATGGCAGAAACTGGGAATAATCTAAATATACTTTGATAGAAGACTAGATTTAAAAAAATGTGGTACAGTCCCAAAGGAACATGATTCAGTAATGAACATGATGTATCTTAGTAACAATATTGAGTGCAAATATTATTTCCTAGAAAATCATAGATAGTACTCTATATAATGTCTATAAACAAGTAAAACTGAATGACGTATTTCTTAGGCGTACATATATATGTGATTAAATGATGTAGATTAAACAACAACAAAAAACCCCAAGGAAATGCAAATCACAAAATTCAGGAGGGAGACACAGGGACCATGTTAGGGGGAGCACATAATTTGTTGGTAATGTTCTAATTTTTGGATTGGGTGATGAGTTCCAGTTGTTTATTATGCATTTAAAACAAAAGAACAATAGACAGTTGGAAAATTCATAGGCGAAAAACCTTCTAATTTCGCTCTCAAATAGATTTTTTTCATAGAGTTAGGACTGCAAAATGATCACACTATTTATAGTACTAAAACAAAATGACTTCTCACCCCCCATTCACTTTACCCCAGGTCTTGCCATCTGGTGAATAACTGGGGACAAGGTCGATTCGAATCGCTTTTGCTTTAATCTCTTAGCAAAAGTTGCTTTCAACTTTAAAGATAGCACTCCTCCAACCCCGATTTCACTCTCCCTCGCCAAAAATGTAGGATTCACCTTGAGCCAGAGAACTTCTTACGTAAACACGCACAAATGCATTAGGTAAGAGAGAAGGGAAGAGTATCTGGGGCACACTCACATGCCTTATCTTCCAAAGAGGCTTCTGGGATACGTAATCAGCTTTTCCTTCCCAGACTTTATCCTTTACACACTCATAGCTTTGTCTTGTCTTGTAAACGCCACTAGAAACTCCGTGTTCACAAACTGATTCATCCTCATTCCCAGCACAGTGCTTGGCAAAGCGTAGGCGTTCATAAATGAATGAATGAGTTTGTAGCAGAAAGGGAGGAAATGGTTAGTATTTTTTTGAGATACGACGAAGAGAATTACAACGGTCACAAAATGACAAAACGCAAACTTGGACAAATGCTCATTCTCAATCTGTCCTCAAAGATTCCAGAACTGCACACCATACCCCGCCCCCGGGTGAGAGACGGGAAATATTGTACAAGCTTCAGGAAAACCGGAAGTTCCCGGTCACGCCGCGCGCATGCGTTTATCGATCAACTCACACTTCCTACACACTGTCACCCAGTGAGAAGGCAGACACTCCGGCCCACGCAGGCTGGAGCCCGGTCAGCCCCGCCCCCGCGTCCGCGCCATTGCGCCTGCGTCCTGGATTGGCCCGCTCGCTGTGAGGCGGAACGAAGAGGACAGATTCTTGTTCTTGCTCCCGCCTTCCTCTTCCCCCACCTGCCACGTACTGGGCCTGAGCTCTCGCTAGGCTTAGTGGGTCCGTGCGATTGGCTGAGGCCCTCGCGAAACTAAGACCGAGGTTCCGCAGCTGCGGAGGGCCACTGAGTGGGCCGTGACCGTATCCTTTTCCTGACGCCCCACAGCCCGACGGCCTTGCACCGGTCCAGTTGGCAGAGACCTGCGGAGAGGCAGCAGCGGCGGCTTCGGCAGCCGGTACGGTCGCTGGAGACGGGGGCGCGGCCGCTCTCGGACAAGGCGGGCGGGAGACGAGGAAGCGCTGGGAGGGCCTCGTTCGAACCCGCGGGCACCGGGCGGGTGGGGACGGAGGGGCCGTGGGAAGGGGCTGAGGCCGGGAGGAGGGAGGCTGGGTGCGGCCTCGCGTGAGAATATACAGAGGGGGAGGGGAGAACCCAAGGAGAGAGTGGGGTCCCACAAGCTACCTGCGGAGACTGGAAGGCGGGCATTAGGAGGCTTTGCGGGGAGTTTGGGCCAGCGTGTGCTCTCGCGCTTACTCCGCCTGGCTCTGAGGGGTCGAACTGCTTGAGGGAGAGGAGGTGATTTGGGAGGCCTGGGAGTGGTCGAGCACTTCACCGCAGGAGGGAATTCTAAGGGTGAGAGAGTGGAGAATTGCGCCTCTGGGAATTAATTGATTGGGGTCACTTATGAGGAATCTCGTTCCTTGGCTGTGTCTTTGCCATCTGGAGGCCCAACCCAGTTTTGTAAAGAGGATAATAGCTAACTCTAGAGTTTGCTAAGCGCTGTACGAAGTATTTTAGATGCACAATGTCATTTAATCATAAGGATCCTTCCAAACTTAGATATGATTATTTCCACTTTGCTTAAGATGCCGAAGGACTGCTAGTGTGAATGTTTACCATCTTACTATATTGCCTTTGGTCAGGCAGAATTGGAGGCTCCTTGCTTTCTTTGGAATAGGGTTGAGTTTTGCTTCAACTTTATTGAAGAAAGTTGCTTAATCACAGCCCTCTGAATTTGAGCGGGGCTCTACCCAAAGGGTTAGTGGAGCTGGAGATTTGGCTGCTGAACCTAGATCTAGATCTTGGTTCAAGAGGCAGCCTTCCTAGGTATCCTTGGGCATGTCGCTTTATTCTCTAGTGCGAGAACAGTTCCTGTTGGAAGATTTAATAAACTGTGTCATTTGTTCTTGGGCATGTCACTTTATTCTCTGGTGCTGAGAGCAGTGTTCTTGTTGGAAGATTTCATAAACTGTCATTTCTGGACATCAGAGGCAAGGACAAGATGGGAGAAGAAAATACTCTAAGGATCTCACCAGCAGTCCTGGGAACCAATAATTAGAGAAAAAGAGAACTTGAATTCTGTTACATAAAAAAGTATGGAGATGAGATTTCTCGTGGAAAGGAAAATTCTGTGGTACCTCTTATTTTGTGATATTTGTGTATGCCTTAAGATGATTACATAAACTGACAACCTTTGGAAAGAATTCCTGGTCACAGGGAGTTTACAGTCCATGCAAAACAGGAATAAGTGAATTTGGAGGCTAACATGAGAGATACAAAGTGAAAGAGACTCAGTGTTCTCAGATCCATTGTTGAGCAATAGTCCCCCCACAGTCATAAGGACATACATACTATCAGTAATATTAGCTGGAAATTTCTCTTTATGTAGTATGTCTGCTTTGGGGAGTTACATCTAGCTACATAAAGAAAGTACATCGTGAAGGCCTGACTTAGGAACTGACCTGATGGTAGAGCATGCTTCTTCCAATTCCTTTATCAGAACTTTTTAATTTCTCATTCATCTTTTGTTCAGAGAACAACAAAAAAAATCTTTACCTACTCTATGTCTGGCTTTATTCTTAGTGCTGCTGAGAATAGATAGTATCATCAGGCTGAACTTGGCTGAACCTGGTCCTCAGCTACCTTATTGTTGATTTACACAACCTGTGGGTAGTAGAAGGTAACATTGATTTTCTGAAGTTCTTAATTACTCTCAGGCTGCAAGGCAAACAAGGTGGAATCTTCATCATCTTGTTGAAGTAATTATACTTCAGAGCTTGACACAAGTAGGTATTGAGTAAATTTTTCCTGAATGAAGAAGGCCAGTTTGGCTAACAGGTAAAGAGGTTGTATGGAGTTTTCAGTTAATCATAGTCTTCATGAGAAGTCTGTTGTGAGAATTATCAAATAAAATAGTATTTATTTATTTATTTTTTTACATTAAGACAAGCACAGCATCAAAATCTTGGAACACAACC
>PVKZ01007529.1:0-22273 GCA_004027375.1 Macroglossus sobrinus | reverse complement strand
CGCCCTGATGGAGAACTCGGTGGTGCCAGGTGGCTTCCGGCCCCTCCCGGGGCCCAGAGCGAGAAGCAGCACAGGGGACGCCGAAAGTGCCCAGGGCCCATCGAGACGCTGAGTGTGTGTGTGGGTGGGACACGTGCGGGGGACAGCAGGGACACGCACGGGCCCACTGGCCCATAGAGCAGCCCGGCACGGGTGGGTCGCACACATGGCTCGGCAGCACCCCCACTCTCGGCCCACTGGCCTGGGGAGCACCCCCAAAGGCGATGAGCACACAGCCCCGCTGGCCAGGGGCCCCCCAGCTGCCAGCCCTGCAGCTTCCCTGCTGGAGGCCCCCCTCAGGAGCCCCCCGGGGCCATCCCAACACCCCCAGCTGCAGACCCCAACTCGGGGCCCAGGAGCCCCCGCCCAGGGCCACAGCACGTCACACAACCCGGGTGCTGCGCACGTGGGCTGTTCGAAGGGGCTGCATTTCGGGGGACTGGCTGCTTGTCCTCATCACTGTCCGACCATCTGACTCTGGCCGGTTGGTCAGGCCCAGCCCGAGGTACGAGGACAGCCACAAGCGCCCAGAGGAGGAGGCTGCATGAGCAGAGGACCCTGCTCGCGGCCACCGCCCAGCTTATGAGCAGCGACAGGTGTGCAGTGGGTTCCACCTGGACACAATCCCAACATCATGATTCCAGATGCGACGGACACCCACAACCTTCACTGAGCCCCCCAGCGGCCCCAGAACTGCTCGGCCCCTTGGGGCGGCCAAGAGCCGGACGCCCTCGGAGATGTCCCTCACGCCCAGCCCCACAGCGGCCACACTCCCAAACAGCAGCCGCCACCACGAGTGTCCACGGCGAAGACGCCTGCCCCAGCGTGGCAAATAGGCTGAGCCGCTTTGCAGAAGAAAGGCCCACGGAAGGGACCTGAGAGGTGGTGAACACAGGGCAGCGAGCGGGGAGCACACGGCAGATCGGGGGGCAAACGTCTCCACGGCCTGCAGGGCCCGAGGTGCGGGTGGCACCCCAGCTGGACACCGTCTACCGAGGGACCGGAGGAGAGAACAGACGCCACAGCACACGACCCCGCCCTCCAGCCACCACCGCGTGCTCGCACACGCACACGCGCGCCCAAATGTGCACACACAACCACGCACGTGCACACGAAACTACACATACACGCAGACAACCGCCGGTACAACTCACGAGCCCATGCACATGTGCACATGCACATGCACACATAAATGTACACGTCCGTGTAACTCAGACCCACACACGTGCGCACATATGCCGACAACCACACACAGAACCATGCATGTGCACACACACAACCGCACACATACACGCAGACGACCTCCTGCGTGGCTCATGGGCCATGCACATGTGCACACACATGCACAAACGGGCATAAACATATACACACATGCAGCAGACACATGCCCACATGACTCACAGGCCCACACACGCGTGCACACGTGGGGGTGGCATAGGACTTGGACACGTCCTTGCTTATGTCTAAGAGGGGGACCTGTCGCTGAGGGTAGCGGGGACCCCGATGGGCGCCCGAAGAACAGGGTCCCGGGCGCGGCAGCCATGCTCCCTCCGGCGCCGGCCACGACCTGCTCCCGTGCTGTTAGGGACGGACTTGGTACAAAACGCGTTTGATGCCTGAGACGCGAAAGGCGTGCACCACACCACCTGGAGCCGGGGGTGGCCGGCGGGGCCACCGCATGTCCTTCCTGTGCCAGTGGGACGTGTCCCTCCCTCCCTGAAACGCAGTGGCGGGTGCTGCCAGGTCCTCGCCCAGCGGGACAGTCTGTCCCACCTGCCCTTCGACCGCAGGGCTCCCCGAACCCCCACGTCCCAGCCCCCCGGATCTGCGTCCTTGCCACCGCAGTGTGGCAGCTAACCCGCTCAAGGCCTGGGGCCATGGCCCAAGAGGTCCTGGACCCCTGGACCCGCCCAGCTGACGGCCCCACAGAGTGCTACCGGCCACCCGCTGCCGATGGCCGCCAGCCACCTTCCCCGACGGCACCAAGGAGACACTGCCCACGGCTCCCTGGGTCAGCACGTCAGGGGCACAGAAGGGACCCCTGGGTGACCAACGGGACCTGGTCAGCAGGGTGTGACATCACAGGAAGGGACCCAAAAAGCAGAACAGGCCTTGGAAGCAGAAGAGGCGGAGTCAGAGCTGCAGGGAGCCTCGGGCCAGCGGGCAGCCGGGGCGGGAGACGGGCCACCAGCTGCACAGGGCGTCCGGCCGGCCACAGAGGCTGCAGTGCAGGCTTCTTCAGGGACCTGGGCCTGGGGAGGGGGCTCCCAGAGAGCGGGCCGGGCTCCCCCAAGTCAGCTACGAACACTGCAGCGCAAAGGCGGGAGGAAGCCCCTGAAACAAGTACTGAGGACAGGGACACATAAAAACCTCTCCTGCCCACTTCCAGGCCAGGCTCCATCAGGTAAAACGCAGAATAAGTGACCGGTCACACGGGGGACTGGCCGCCAGGGGAGACGACCCCCAGTCATTCCAGAACGCCACTGCCTGGGACCACGGTGGGGGGGACCCCACACACGGGGGACCCCACGCACAGCCCGTGGAAGGGGCTCCTGCAGGACGGGCCCCCACAAGCAGGGCGCGTGGTGGCTCCCCCCGGCCCCCACCGTCATGCCAGGGACACGGCGCCCACCGCACGGCATCTCTGTCGGAGAGGGTACGGCAAGGTGACCTCCTCCCGCCGCCTCTTTCTGAGGAAACGGGATGAGCGTAGGACACGAGACGTCCCAGTCCCGGGCGAGCCCCGTGCCGGCTCAGCGGAGTGTCACCGCACAGCTCAGACCCTGAGGGGCGGGTCAGCGAGGGAGCACAGAGCCCACCCTCGGTGCCCCTGCGTCTGGGTCACCCCGGCGAGTGTGATGCCTGCCCAGCCCTAGCGGGAACCCGAGGGGGGCTCAGAAACCAAAAGTACTCGGGGTGGGGGGGGCTTGGGGCTCGAGACCCGCTGGGCACGACGCTCACCCCACTGGCAGCGGCAGGGGCAACGTGCAGGCCCCAGACACCACGTTAGGGCTACAGAGTGTGGAAGGAACGAGCACCCCAGCTTTGAAACAAAGTCTGGGGCGAAGCAGACAGGACCCGAGAAGGGGCCGGCAGGCCGGGAACCGGACGCCCAGCTCCTCTGGGAAGGGGGTGGCTGCCGGTGGCCCCAGGAAGCTGCTTGCCCGGGGACCACGGGGCACACTCATCCTCGGCACTCAGGCCCACGGGCGATGGTGAGAGAGAAATTCTGGGTTCACAGGCTGGTTCAGGCCCCATGCCAGGCAGCGGTGGTGACCAGCCCCTCGCCCAACGCAGAGCCAAGCGGGGCAGGTGCCTTGCCCTGAGGGAAGGGACACTCGAGGGGCAGGGCAGGACCCCAACAGCCCATGGGGCCAGCTCCCCCCAGCAGCTCCCAGCAGGGTCCCGGGAGGGGCATGACCTGTCCTGCCAGGGCGGTGGTCCCGCATGACCTGTGCCCTCTGACCTGGTCCTCCCGTGAGTGCTGGGAGCTGGGAGCGCCCTGCCCTGGCTGCAGTGACACGGGGAGCGCCGCCAGCGGGGGCGCTTCGGGAGCCGGGCTGGGTCCTCTCACTCCCCCACTTTCTAGGGGGAGCTGAGAGCAGAGAGGAGGTGGCTCCCGGGGCCGCCCACCCCTCGGCTGCAGGGAGCACGACTCCAACGGGCCTGGGGGGCCCGCAAGAGAAAGTGAAAGTGCCACAGACCTGCGCACTCCAGAACAAAGAGGGCCAGGGGTCCCCCGGCCTGAGCGCAGCCCGCGGCGGCGGGGCGGCCCCCGCCCCCGGCCCGGCCCGGGACCCGCGGTCCCTCCTGCCGGTGACCGGAGGTGGGCGAGCCCCGCCGGACACACACCAGTGGCTCTCGCTGGGGCTTATCTGACCCGCGGCCCTTGGCCCCGCCGCCGGGGAGCGGGGAGCAAAGGCCGGAGGAAGCAGGAAGGCGCCCGCGGACGCGCCACCCCCGCGGGGCGCGGGGGTTCTCACGAGGCGCCCCCCCCCCCCGTCTCCAGAGCTACCCCGGGGCGTCTCCCACCTCCCACGCCTCCCCGCTGCCCCACCCAGAGTGCGGGAACAAGGTGCTCCCGAGCGCGGCGTGGGGGGTGGGGGGTGCGGCGGCGGGGAGCCCCCAGCCCCGGGGGCGCGGCTGGGATCCTTCGCCCCGCGACGAGGCTTGGTGGGGGGCCCTGCAGCGGGAGGGGCCGGGGCGGGGTGAGGGAACCGCAGGAGGAGGCGGGCTGAGGACCAGGTGGGGCCCTGCGAGGGGAGGCGACGCGGGGAGCAGACCCACAGCCCTCCTCCAGTCCCCGCCCCGCCCGGGGGCGCCCCCAGACCCGCGCAGCCCCGCGCCGCCTTTGTCCGGCGGGCAGGTGCGGCCGCGCTCACCCCGGCTCGGGAGGTCCGGCTCGCGGCCCTCGGGGGCGCCCGGCGCCTCGGTCGGCTCGGCCGCCTCGTCCTGGCCGCCGTCGGCCCGCGCGTCCACGGGCACCACGGTGAAGTTGGTGGGCATGCTGCTCCGGCCACTGCGCGCGCCGTCCGCTCCGCCCGCTCCCGCCGACGCGCCGCGGGCCTTGGGCGCAGGGGCGGGGTCCGCGCGGCCCGGCCACGCCCCGCCAGGCCACGCCCACGCCAGGCCACGCCCCCGGCACGTGACCTCACCTGCGGTCCCCGGCGCCCCAGGCAAAGTTTGCTCCCGGCGGGGCGGGGCGCCTTCCGCCGAGGCGGATCCCGCAGCCAGTGCTGGGGAGCCCCCGCGCCCCCCGTCCGCCCGGTGTCGCCCCCCCCAGCCGGAGCCCCTCGGCCTCCGCGCTGCTCCCCCTCCCCACGCCGCGGAGCTGTGCCCCACACAGCCCCTGCGACACAGACACAGAGAAGCGTTCCCACAGCTGGCCGAGCCGGGATCTGGCCTCCTCCCCCTCTGCCCGGAGGCTCGCCCGGCGGTGGGACGGCGCTTCCTGCAGAAGGGAACTGTGATTGGGGGGCTGGGGGGGGCTGCTCTGGGGACTCGGCCCACAAGGGACGTAACCTCGGACAAGGCGCCAGGAGAGGCGGCAGGTGCAGCCTCGCTGTCCTTCAATCTCACAGCCAATGATGGACTCACTTCCATCAAGAGGAAGTTGGTGGGAAAAGTTAGGGCCCGTAGGTGCGTTGAGTCACCCAGTTTTACCCTGACTCGCAGCAACAGGTGGCACGGGCACAGGCAGTCAGCACACTGAAAGGGACTCGCGGGAAGGGCCTGGTGGGGGTTGAGAACCTCTGAGTCCCTGCAGGCAGGGGGGCCAGTCTGGGCTGTGGGCTCTGCCTGTCCCCAGCTCCCAGCACAACCAAACAACGTAAATCCATCGGAAAAGCCATTCCCAGTGAATGACAAGGCAGAGGAGAAGTGGGGTGGCCGCGTCCCCACCCTCTGCCCCAACCCCACAAAGCTGGAGGCACAGTCAGCACCCTGCACCACCCACCCCTCACCAGCAGCCGCTGTGCCAGCCTGGAAGGGCCCGGCCCACCAGGTGGTGTGGGCTGGGGCGGCGGCTGGTCCCCCCACAAAGGAGAGAAGCTGCTGGCTGCTCAGCCACCGGAGAGGGGACAGCGGGGCAGGAACGAGGGGGCGGGATGGGGAGAGCATGGGGACCCTTCACCTGAAGCCAAAGCTCTCTTTCTGGAACAGAAAGTGTGGTGAGCCTTCCGTGGCAGCGGGGCGTGGAGGGGAGGGGACCCGTCTGGAGCCCCCGGCTGCCCTGTGGGGCCAGAGTCTCCTGGCGCTCCTGCGGGGAGGCCCCTCAGGTGGACCAGGGCCAGGCTGGCCCGGAAAGGGGCTGTCGCAGCCAGGGACAGCAGACGCCCCCCCAACCCCCACCCTGCCAGAGTAGACAGCAGGGGCTCCAAACTGACCCTGCATCAGCCCCTTCACCCCAAGCTCCACCCCGTGACCGCCCATTCCGGGCCCCTCCCGCTCATGAGTCCTGCCGTTGGCCCTGGGTACACACCTCCCTCACTGAGAAGGGCAGGGCAGGACAAGCCACCTGCCCTGGGGACCTGACTGGTTCTGGGGTTCAGAAAAAACAATGTCCTGGGTCCTGAAAAACGTCATTGTCACCTGAGAATATGCAAACAGAAACCACAGACTCGGCTGCCAGACGAGAGGGACTAAGGAGACTCAGGGGACGGAGGGGGGCGGACCGCTGGGAGGGCCGTGTGGGGCCGCCAGCCTGGGAGTGCCCTCGCGGTATTTATCCACTTTTCTGTACATTTCAAAATGAAGGCATTTCGTCACTCTAGGGGAGGGCTCCCCGTTTCATCACGGCAGACAGCGCATTGAAAACACTAGTGACCACAACCTCCAATGACCCTTGAAAGTTACTCTGACGTCCTGTTGCCAGCTGGCCCTGCTCCGCCCACTGTCTCCAGCTCAGGACGTCCGGGGTGCCCGGTGGCTGGATGCCTCAGGCCACCCACCCACCCTTCGCCTCCAACATTTTGGGGTGCACACGCAGGCAGGACGCAGATCCCCAAGGTGAACAGGGTCCCCGCTAACGGCCTCGGAGACCTGGCTGGGCTTCGTTTTGTATTTGAGAAAAGTAACAACGTGGAAAGACATAATGACAAGAGGCCTGGCCCTCCGGGGTGCTTGCTGGGGGACGCCCGGGGGCCCGCTGTGGGTCTCCACCCGTCTGCTTTCTGAGCCGGGGCGTGGGGTCCGTGGCCGCGCATGCCTAGCCCTCCTTCCCCGCGGCTTTGCGCCCCTGAAGCTGGCACCCCCGCACCCACATGCCGGCCTCGCCACGAGGGCACACGGAGCTCGGCACAGACCGAACGGAGTTGGCACGGAGGGTGGCAGCCGGCCCGAGCACATGGGGCCACTGAGCCCTGCAGTCCTCGTTCTGGAACCTTCTTTAAATAAACCTCGGACACATGTTTGCTGTCAGCTTCAGGGAAAGGCCGTGCAGAGCCCAGGCTTTGGGGCTGGGGGCGAGCCTGCGGCTGGCACGGTCCCCTCTGACACGCCGGGTGGGGGACAGCGCGGCTGGGCGGCCAACACCAGGGCGGGGCCCGCCAGCGCCCGCCACGAGGACCCGGAGCCCTCCGTGCAAGAGGCAGGCGGGTGCCGTGTGAGGGGCCCAGGGCATCTCAAGCGCCTATCAGAACCGCGAGGAGGGAGAGAGCTGCCATGTGTCCTGACTTAGTGAGGCCACCGTCACAGTGGCCACCGTCACAGCAGCCATGGTCACAGTGGCCACCGTCACAGCGGCCACCGTCACAGCGACCCCGATCAGCTCCACGCCAGGCCAGACGAAGGGGCTGGGGGTCATCCCAGCGGGAGCCACACCCCTCTGCCCAGCGTCCGGCAGGAGAGGGCTCGGCCCAGTCCACCTGGCGGTCTTGGACGTGGGGAAGCTCGGAATGACCTGAGCTAAACCTCGAGGAGATGGAGTTTCTGGGGGATCTTCTGGGGAGGGGGTGGCGGGCCGAGTCTGAGGCCTGGCACCCGGGAAAGGCAGAGCAGGGGCCCAGCTGGGCGAGGGCTGACCTCACCTCCCTGGAGGCCCAGGGCCCCGGGTCACAGCCGATTGTTCTAATTTGAAGGAGATAAGCCTCACACACAGTGCAGTGATAAGCTCACCAGACCTCTGCTGCTGGAATGTTCCGGAGACTGCAGTGGGGGAGGGGAGCGGGTTTCGCGATTGGTCCAGAAAGAGGGGCCTGGCCAAGTCTGAGCTGTGAAAACAGCCTGAGGACTGGGAAGCTGCTCCCCGCCCCGGTCAGCACCTGAGGCAGGTCCCGGGCGTGCCTCTGGTTCGTTGCAACACACCAGCTGCTTTCTGAAGCTGCACCTGGGAAGCTGTAAGCAGAGGCCAGACCCGCAGCTGCTGCGGGGCTGCTGTCTCCCCCACCCTCACGGTACCCCCAGGCTCCCAAGGGCCAAGGAAAGGCTGGAGTGACACGCGCCCCGGGCCGGCCACGGTGTGACCCTCCATCCACTGCTGTCGGGGCTGCATGCACCCCTCTGCGTCTCCCCAGGAAAGTGGCCGGGGCCCGTGGGCCCGTGACCTGGCCTCCCCCGCCCACCCCGGGCGTACTATGTGGGGCGGGTGGCCAGAACCGGTCCTTGGGGTCACGGCAGTGAGTCTTCGTGGTGTCCCTGGCCCACCCTGCGGCCCTCGGCCAGCTCTGCTCCAGCCCCCGGCTTGGCCCAGGCGCCCAGCCAGGCCGCAGGCCCCGCCCTGCCCCAGAAGGCGAGCCCCAGGGTGGGGGCCAGGGCACCCGCTGCCCTGGAGAGTCCCTGGAGACTGCCAGGGCAGGGCCGGCGGCGCCACGGGGTGGGTGGGGACGGGAGCAGCGGCCTGGACGCGGGGCGCTCTGACCCCCGTTTAGGCCCCACCGCTCCCCTTCGCGGCCCCGTGTCCCCCGAACCCAGTCCGTGCCGGCCGGCCGCACGCGCAGCCCGATCCCCACCCTCCAGTCCCTCGAAGGCCACCGCAGGGGGCTCTCTCGGGCCCGTCACTGTGTCACTGATGCCGCCTCAGGGTGCCTGGGTCCCACGGGGGCTGGGGAGAGTCCGGCCACCTGGCCAGCTCACAGGGCCCCCCATGGCAAAGCCACCGGGGAGGGCCCCAGCTGCGGGAGCACAGCCCACAGCAGGGGCTGCAAAGCCAAGACGGATGCGG
Source organism: Macroglossus sobrinus (assembly GCA_004027375.1). Lineage (NCBI taxonomy): Eukaryota > Metazoa > Chordata > Mammalia > Chiroptera > Pteropodidae > Macroglossus > Macroglossus sobrinus. The sequence goes on along the minus strand of PVKZ01007529.1, from coordinate 13,575 downwards.
AAAGTGACGGCTGCAGGATCCCTCTGTGGCCTCAGAACGCAGTCCTCACGGGAGAGGAGCCGGCCAAGCGGCCGTCCTTGACGTCACGCTGTCCCTCCGAGGCCACCTCTGAGTGAGGCGGCCTCCGCGCGGCCCCCTTGCACCTCGCAGCCCGGGCCAGCGTCGCGGCGACAAAAATACTTCGCAATCGTTTAAGTGAAGCAGCTGCCGCGCCCGGAGATAAGCGGAACCACACTGGGGCGCCCAGCGCGGTGACTCCCAGCCTATTATTACACACGGCCAGATAAAGTGACTGACGGCCAGGCCCAAGGTCACCCCGTGCGTGGGTCCTGACGGACCCCGAGGGCCCGGGAGAAGGCGCACCCGCCGGGCTCCTGCCGGGCCTGGCTGTGGCCGGGGCCCCGAGCCCGCGTCCGAGGGCCGCGTCTGCGCGTCCGGCCACACACCTGGACGCAGGCGGGAGCCGAGGTCGCGGTCCGTGCTGCCCAACGTTCCCCGAGCCGCTGAGCCAGCGCCTCGCATTGTAAGCCGCAGGGTCTGCTCGACCCGCTGAACCGGAGCCACTTTCCACGAAGAGGAGCGAGATGGGGACGTTTGATTCAGTCTCTGAGCTGGAGAACGGCCCCTCCGTCCGATCACCTCATTCAGACCCTAAACGATTGCCCCGACTCACGCGGCAGCGGGCGGGCGGATGAGCTGTTATTAAGATTCATCGCTGGCCACAGAGAAATGGTTTCATGTGTAAACACTGCAAGCCATTAGTTTCCCTTTTTCTCGGGGCAGTGATTTAAAAATACACTTTAAAAATCAGCTGTGATTGCCCGGGAAGTCCCCCGAGGCCCCACGGGCCCCATGCCCGCCCACGTGAGGACGTCCAGACCGTGGACGTGTTTACAGGGTCTGCGCCAAACTGACCACGTGTGCTCGGGGACGGGCTCCCACACGCTGCCAAGAAGTTCGGTTCCGCAGCGTCGTCTGCTCATTTGGACCCAAGGAGGGGGCGTGGGGAAGGTGACATGGAGGTGGGGACGGGTTACAGGACAGGTAATAAGGTTTGTGCTCTCTGGAGGGTGATCTGGCTCAGAGGTGTGTCCCCTAGGGGCGCGGAGCCCTGGGCAGGGCTGGCTGACGGATGCGTCCCCATCCCCGTCCCCGTCTCCGTCCCCGTCTCCGTCCTGGTCCCCATCCCCATCCTGGTCCCCATCCTGGTCCCCGTCCCCATCCCCGTCCCCATCCCCGTAGCTGTGCGTGGCCTTATTTGGAAACAGGTTGCTGAGATGAGACCGCGTTAAGACAGGTCACCCTGGAGCAGGGCCTCTCATCCCGTACGGCTCGTGCCTTTTAAAGGAGGGACCTGAAGACATCGGGGGAGGGGTGCAAGGGAGGAGGTCATGTGACGCTGGAGGCAGAGGGCAGAGCACCGTGGCTCTAAGCCAGGGGACCCCGGAGCCCCCGGACACTGGAAGAGGCAGGAAGGTGTCCCTCTGAGCACATGGAGGGAGCGGGCCCTGCCGACACCTGCCGACACCTGCCGACACCTGCCGAAGGTGCTGTGCGTAGCTTTGTGATAATAATTTTGAAATTGTAGACGAAATAGACAAATTATTTGGGAAACACAGCATAGAAAAATTCACACGGGAAGCAGTAGAAGCTCTGAGTAGGGATGCATCTCATTACAAAATTAAAGCCATGATTTGAAGCCTTCACGCACACATGCACACGCACACATGCACACTCACACACACACACACACACTCACACCCACACGCCCCCAGAGGGCCTCGTTGGTAAAATTTTCCAAACACGTAAAAAAGAGATACCAGTTATACTACACTCTTCCAGATAACTTTTTTTAAAAAAAGAAGGCATATTGACTAATTCTGTCCAATCAGCCTTTGTCATCAAGGAACCCGCATAAAGCCACCGCGAGGCACACTACACCCCACTGGAAACATCTGAACTGCACCTGACGGGCACGGCCTGCGCGCAGGAGCGGGGGGCGGGGCGCGGGGCGCGGCTGCCTCCCGCCTCCGCCCTTGTAGCCAGTGCGAACCCTCCCGACCGACGTCTTTCTGTCCCAAACCCGCTGTCATCCGACGGCCTGTCTCTCCAAGAAATGGGTCCAGGCAGACAAGCACGGAAGGGACCCGTGAGCCCGCCGAGCACGGGGAGCATGTCTCCGCAGACACCTCGCTATGGCGGAAGGTTCTAGAATTAACCTTCTCAGATGCAGGAAGGTGTCTTCCCTCCATCACCTTCCGGGGCTCAGCACGGCGCCCGACACAGCGCCCATCGGCGCTCGGTGGGGGTTTGCTGAGGAGCTGGGCGAGGGCGTGGGACCTTGTCAGGGCCGGAGGTGGCAGGTGGCTGCGGCAGGTGGCTGCAGCAGGTAGCTACAGCCACCTGGCTCCATCTGCCTGCCTGACCGCAGTGGGGGGTGTGTGCGTGCGTGCGTGCGTGTGTGCGCGTGTGTGTATGTGTGTGTGCCGAGTGTGGGGTGTGTGCACATGCACTCACTGTGTCTAGCACACTTTTCTTCTGTAGGTGGCCTGGGGCAGCCTGGGGACAGTCACCCACCCGCTCTGCATTCTGGGACAGTGGCCCTGTGACCTCCTGCTCCTACAGACACCAACCTGAACCCGCTCCACACCGGAGCCCCCTGCCCCCGCCCACCCTCACCTCTCACCACCCTCTCCGGGTTCTGGTTCATTGTCTCGCCCCGCTGCCCCCTGAGGGGGCAGGCCCTTGAGACCCCAGGTCTGGTGGCCTCCCACAGAGCCCCCACGTGCTGGCAGCCCTGCTGACCCTCTCGTGCTGGGCTCTGCCCTCGTCGGGGCACAGGACATCAAGGAAACCTCCCCAGGGCCATGGACCCCGGCAGGCCACGCTGCCGGCCCCTCTGTCCATTGCTGGGGGACAGGGCACGAGGCCGACGTGTCCAGCTGGGACCAGCTCCTCCGATGCAGGGGCAGCGAGCCTCCCGCCTCCGGAGACTGAGCCCCTGGCCGGCCGGGCACTCCCGGGAATGCCGGTGGCACTGGCAGGTCGGGAAGTGCTTGGAAAATAAACACCCAGCCTGGGCAAATACAGCTGCGGCCAGGCTCCGAGCCGCACGGCGCGCCAGCTGGCAGGCGGGGCAGGGCCACCCTGGGCGCCCCGGGCTTCCCGAAGGCCAGGGAGCCGAGCCCCGTCGCGCAGGCCCAGGGCCGGGGGACTCCAACGTGCAGAGAAAACGTACAGGTCACTGGCCAGTGATCACCAGTGAGCATCTGGAATGTTCCCTGTGTCCTGGAGAACAGCCCTGCCTCTGGGTGGGGAGGAGGCCCCGGGGGAGAGTGTGCGAGGCATGAAGGGACCCGGAAAACGCGGGCGGCAAGCAGGACGGCAGCCATGGTTCACTGGGCGGTGGAGGGTGAGGACAGTGGGGAGAAGTAGCCAGGGACACTGTGGCAGAGCCGCTGAGTCCCCACGCCCCACTGAGTCCCCGTCCCCCGCAGACGAGGAGGCCGGGGGAGGGGCCGCTCTCACTACACCTGCCACGTGCCGGGCTGAGCTTTTCCCCCACCACCCCCCCCCACGATGCCCAGATGCACGTCCAGCCTCCGGGCGGCCCTGACCCCCTGCGGGGCGGGAAGGGCTATTCACGCACATGGGCCGCCAGGCGCCGTGTCCAGGCCGCCAGCCGTGCACAGACAACCCTCAGGCCCTATCTGGAGGTGGACGGCGGGACCGACCCCTCGAGAGCGAGCGTTTCAAGGGTGCCCACGTCCCCCGGCTCCCTTCCCACGGTGCGGGGGTCCCGGCCCCAGCAGTCAGACAAGAGGGGGACATAAAAGGCTTCCAGAGTGGGGACGTCATTATTCGCAGAGGACATGACACGACATGCAGAGAGCCCCAAGGATCCCACAAACACCGTTAGAACCGATGGGTGAACTCAGGGACGTCGCAGGATACACAGTTAATATTCAGAAGTCGGCTGCATTCTTACACACGGGTAACGAGCTATCGGGAAGAGAAACTAAGAAAGCAATCCCATTCACAACTGCTTCCAAAAATAAAATGCCTAGAAATAAATTTAAGCAAGGAGGCAAAAGACCTGTACGAGGAAAATTATAAGGCACTGAAGAGAGAAATTGAAGATACAAATCAACGGAAGCAGACGCCAAGCCGATGGGTGGACAGAATCGGCATTGTTAGAACGACCACACCACCCAGAGCAACCTACAGATTCGACGCAGTCCCCATCGAAATACCGGCAGCACTTGCCATGGGACCAGAACAAATAACCCCAAAATGTGTACGGAAACCCTAGAGACCCCACACGGCCACGACAGTCTCGAGAGAGAAGAGCAAAGTTAGAGGCAGCGGACACTACGACACTACAAGGCCATCGTGATCCAAACGGCACGTCACTGGCCTGAACGCGCGGACACGGGGGTCACAGCGACAGCGCAGGGCGCCCAGCAATAAATCCACGCTCACGGGGTCCTTTAACCTACGGCAAAGGAGGCAACGATGTGCCATGGAGTCAAGACAGTCTGTTCAAACATGGTGTTGGGGAAACCGGACAGAGGAATGCAAAAAAGAAAAGAAAAAAAGAAAGAAAAAAAAAACGAAACCAGTCACTTTCTTATTCCAGGGACAAAAATAAACTCAAAACGCATTAAACACTTAGACGTCAGACCCGAAAACATCCAGTTCTTGGAAGAGCACAGGCAGTGACCTCCCTGACGCCGCTCTCAGCGACATCTTTCTGGACACGTCTCCTCGAGCAAGGAAAACACTAATGGGACCACATCAAACCGAAAAGGTTTTTTTTTTTTTTTTTTGCACAGGGAAGGAAACGGACACCAGGCTGCAGAGACGGCCTCCTGGACGGGAGAAGGTACCGGGCAGCGAAGTATCCTGTGAGCCGTTAACAACCAACATATATGAGGAGCGCGTACACAGCCTAACGTCGAAAACAACCAACCTGAGTTTTAAACGTGGGCGGAAGACCCGAACAGGTGTTTCTCCAAAGAGGACACGCAGATGGCCAACAGGCATCGGAAAAGATGCTCGGGGTCACTCGTCATCCAGAGAAAAGCACATGAAAACCACGAGGAGATGTCACCTCACGCCCGTCGGAACGGCCTCTCGGATAAAGCAACAAACAACGAGGGTCGGGGGGTGGGGTGTGAGAAGAAAGGGAGCCTCGTGCCCCGTGGGTGGGATTACAGACTGGGGCGGTCACGCTGAAAAACAGTGTGGAGGTTCCTCAAAAAATCAAAAATAGAACTATCTCGTGACCCAGCAGTTAGTTCCGCTTCTGGATGTTTATCTGAAGAAATCCAGAACACTAATTTGTAAAGATCTGTGCAGCCCCTGTGTTCACGACGGCACTGTTCACGAGAGCCAGGACGTGGGAGCAACCCAGGGGCCACCAACGGACGACTGGCTGCAGGCGAGGCGGCCCGTGCACTCGATGGAATATTACTCAGCCACAAAAAATAAAAATCTTAACGTTTGCTGTGACACAGATGGGCCTAGTGGGTAGTAGGCGGAGTGAAATAAACCAGAATGAAAAAGACAGAAACCATATGGTCTGATTTATATGTGGGATCTGAAGCAGCGGTCCCCAACCCCAGGCCATGGACCGGTACCGGTCCTGGTCCGTGGCTTGTGAGGAACCGGGCCGCACAGCAGGAGGGGCGCGGCCGGCAAGCGAGTGAAGCCCCATCTGTGTCTGCACCCCACACGTGGGGGGTGGTGAGAAGGCCACCAGGAGCGTCCTCGGGGGCCCTGTGGGGTCAGCCTGAGACCACCCCCTCAGGAGGCTGACAGGACGTCCAGGCCCCCTGGGGGCCCGGGCTGGGGGAGGCTCAGCGCCCCACGGGTCCCCAGGGCTGGCGAGGTTGTGGGCTCCGGGTGCCCGGCCGGCATGCCACCGACCTTCACGAGGGGCCAGGCCGGGCCTCTACAGCCACCCCTGAATGAGTGTGACAGCACCCAGGAGTCAGTGACAGCCGACACCGTCTGGGAAGGAAAATTACAGCCTTGACCTTGAGGAACAACTGACCCGATCAAACAGGAGGAAGGAAAGGCGTGGGCTGGACAGTCGTGAATGCACGGAGCCTGCTTCCAGGGGGCGGGTGACTCGGAAGGGGCAGGGCGGGCGCCCGCTGCTGTCAGAGGCCGGACCTTGTGTCCCGCTCACTGTCACCCACCCCCTGGCGTGCGCCTGTGGGCCTGAGGTCCGACGGCGTGGGAGGAGGGAGGAGGTTCCTCCCGGGCAGCCCACGCCGACCCCGTTTCCCTAACAAGGAAGGAAGGAAGGCAAAGCCCCAGGGAGCACGTCACCCCCACGGCTTCGCTCCTGGGCGTGGGTCAGGAAAACGCAGGAAACCACCCGGATATCCCTCGTTTGCTCACGGGAGGCTTTGCTGCAGTGCAGGCGGCTCTGATGCCCCCGCCACGACCCTCCAGAATCTTCCAGAAGGCAGTGCCCGGCGGGTCCCCTGGTGAGGCTGGCTAAGAGAGGGTGTCCCCGTGGCCAGTGTCCTGGGCAGGGCACGCCTCCCCTGAGGGGCCTTACTGGCCTGAGGGGGGCCTTGTGGGGGGCGGGTCCAGGGCCCCTCTACCCATGGGCAGGGGTCAGGAAGGTGGCTCTCCCCCTCCCCAGGCCCAAAGTGAGGAAGAGAAGGGCTTCACCCCTCAGCGGACATGGGGGCCCCCAAACCTGCCCCGGCCTCGTGCTCCCTCCACTTCACTGGGGCCGAGGGGAGGGGGGCGGGAGGTCCCTTCTCCCTGTGTGTGCAGACTCGGACAGCGTGGAAGGTGCACGAGACCCCGCCCGGCCTTCTGGGGACCAGAGCGTCTGCCACCCAGAACCGAGACGAGAAGGCGGGGTGGAGGGCCACGTGGGGTGACGGGGGAAGGGGGAGGAGGGGACCAGGCCTGGGGCCACCTCCCAGGCTCAAAAGCAGCAGCCAATCTGGTCCCAGGGGGGCCAGGGAGCCAGGTGGTTGGGGGTCAGGGTTCTGGGGGGCTGTGGGGAGCAGCCCGGGACCCCAGGAAGAAATTGATGGGGAGGGTGGTCTGGGGCTATGACAGGCTTGGGGCAGTGGGGTGGGGTCAGCAGGACAGGAAGAGGGTCTCTGAGGGCCGTGAGGTTGGGCTGGAACCTTCCGGAACCCCTCCTGTCCCCGTGGCCTCCTGGCAGGGTCTGGATGGTGGAAGAGGCCCCTAAGGACCTTGGGACAGGGCTCGCAGGAGGACAGGCTTGAGGCAGGGCACCGGATGCCGTGGGGACAAACCCACACCGGGCGCCTGCTGCGGCCATCACTGTGGCCCTCCCGCCCCCTACTGGCCGTCCTGCTATACAGCACCGTCCCCAGAGGCCAGGGGCCCTGGGCGCCCTCCATCACGAAACCCACGACCCGGATGCCTCCCCACAGGGTCCCAGTGTCCCCCACAGCGTCCCACCAGAGCGTGGCCAAGATCTTTTCAGTGGGCACCTCGAGGTCACTATCTCCCTGGGGTTCCACCCCCTGGAGCTCACTCTGCCTGCATGGCAAGGGCTGTGCCCCATACTGGGGGGGGCCACGTGGGCTGCCCCCCAAAACAAACAGGACGTGGACGCAGGAATGACCCGGGGTGCCCGCGCAGCGCCCCCCATCTGTGCCCTGGGCCACCGCACACACAGCGTCCGGGGACAGACTGCAGATGACACAGAACCCTGCCCGCGGCCCGGGCAGCCAGCAGCCCGGAGCCCAAGTGGGGCCTCCGCAGTGACGGGTCCAGACGGTCAGGACGTGGTCAGGGACCGCCCGCTGTCCTCGGAGCCGCCACAGAGAGCAAACGCTCCCCCATCGCTCACACGCGGCGGCCCCCGCACCCCACTGCCTGCCTGGGAACCCCCGTCTGGGCCAGCCCCGCCCACCGGCGCCCAGAGGCCTGCGTCCCATGCGCGGCCCCGCCCCGCCGTCGGCCCCGCCCCAGGGCCTTTGCGCCCCCCCCCCCCCCCCCCCCCCCCCCCCCCCCCCCCCCCCCCCCGCCCCCCCCCCCCCCCCCCCCCCCCCCCCCCCCCCCCCCCCCCCCCCCCCCCCCCCCCCCCCCCCCCCCCCCCCCCCGTCCCGGACCCTGGGGCAGCCAAGGGCCTCTCTCTCCTCCTTGACGCAGCCCCCACCGCTGAGGCCCCTCCCTGTACTCGGGCGCGTCCCCGGAACCCCCAGCCAGGACTGATGGGAGGCGGCACGGCGGGCAGTGGGGACCCGTGGGCCTCCGGGTGACGGAGTGTCCCCTGCGGGACGTGCTCGCAGCCCCGCCCAGTGCACGTCCCTCACCTGCGCTGGTGACACCCACCACGCCCGGGCAGACGTGTGGCACGGTGACGCGGTGACGCAGAGCCACCAACACCGCAGTGCCGCGCGGCCTCCTGGGGCCCCAGCCTGTAGAAGCCCTCTGCCACCCTCACCCACTGGCCGCTGTCCCCCCGCCCTGCCTGGCCTCCTCAGACCCCCCTCACCCACCCCTGGCTACCTCCCCCTTCAGGGGCCTCTGCCCAGTCCCTCCGCCTCCTGCGGGGGGCAGCCGGGCTGGTGACAGCACCGTCACTGTGACCCTTGGGCCCACATAGGCCAGGAGGGCTGAGGGCAACGCACCAGCGGACGGTGGCGAAGCCTGGGGCGGGGGTCAGCTTCTCCTGAGGCCCTGGCCCCCCACTGCGAGGACACAGCCCGGTGACACCTGGCTCACTCTGAGACGTCCCCGCTGGAGGGGGGCAGCTGGTGGCCAGGGGCCATTGTCCCAGCACCCTCAGCGGGTGTCCACTCCCCTCCGAGGACGGGCGGTGGCCTGGCTCGCGCTGGCTGCAGCCCTGCGACCCAGCCCCCCCTCAGGGGCCACTTGCTTCTCTTCGGGGCGGCCGGTGTTTTGGGGGCGTTCCGTGCGGTCCCCTCCCCGCCATCCTGGCGTGTGTGGGGTCTGATGCTCTGAAGCTGGGCAGATAGTGACGGTGACGTGTGCAGAGAGCACTCGCCCCTCTGTTTCGGGCCACCAGTCACAGGAAGGGCTCTGGTCACAGATGCTGGGAACGTCCCACAGGCAGCCCTGCCTCCCAGACATGTGGCTGCAGCCCTGTCAGCACACCGGGCAGGGGCAGGGGCAGGAGCAGGGACGGGGACAGGGGCAGGGACAGGGACAGCGGCCGCTGGGCTGGTGCAGGCCGGGAGGCACGGAGTGGGCTGGCCGGGGCTGGCGGCGTCTGCATGGGTCAGTGCCCCGAAGCCCGTTCTCTGTGGCGGGCTGCCTGTGGTGGGGACCAGAGGCCCACGTCCGTATCGGGGTAAACCTCTGGGGTCACACGGCCCAGGCCAGACTCGCAGGGGGCCAGAACCCTGCAGAGCCGGGCGGCTGGGAGCCGCTCACCTTCCCTGGGGGCTGATGGGAGCCACCCGCGCCCCGGAAGGCCGGGCCTCGCCTCTTGCAGGGGCTGGTGGAGAGCCAGGCCTGAGGGAGCTTCAGCCCCAGCCCAGTGCCAGGCGTGATGACCTCCCCGCCCCCGAGGCCGGTGGCCCTGGTCGTGGCTGGCTGGGTCCAGGCAGTGTGGCACTGTGGTCCAGGGGCCCTCGGCTCCACGCTGACCCCTGTCTGCACCCTGGCACGGCCGTCCAGCTGCCCCTAGCTTGTTCACTCTGACAGGCCCAGCGGACACAGGCGACGGGTGGACTGGGTGGGCCTCCGGCGTCCCCCAGGGTGACGTCAGTCCTCCCGGGAACGGGTTGGGCTCCCCCGCCCTTTGCACGGGCCTCGGCGCCACCCACGCCTCTGCCTCGTCCAGGGGGACAGCCGCCCTCGGGTCTCCGGGCAACGCGAGGCGAGGAGAGGCCCCGGGGGAGGGCTCAGGTGGCCAGGGGGCGGGGAGTGTGGGTCCCAGGGGAGCTGGCTGCCAGGGAGGGAGGCTCGGTGCGGGGCAGGCAGCAGCAGGCACCTGGCTGTCACCACAGGGTGGACCGTGACACGGAAGCTGTTGGCCGACACCAGCTGGGGGCTCGGGGTGGAGCAGGGCCGGGGGCGTGAGCGGAGCTAAGCCTGCCGGAGGGGGACGGAGTGCCGTGGCTGTCCCAGTCCAGCGGTTTAGTCTGACGGCTCTGTCACCACAGGCCCCGCAGACGGGGAGGCCTGAAGGGCAGAGCTAGCCGCCCGGCCACCTCTCCCCCTAGCCTGGCTGGGCAGCGGAGGCCGCTGAGCCATCTTCCTTGTCCAGGGAGGAGCCCGCGCTGGGGGGCAGCGCGAGGGGCCCTGCAGGCTGGAAGCCGGCCCACGGCCCCCCTCCCGCCCCCAGACCCACACGGAAGGGACCGCGCAGGGTGCCCCGTGACACAGGAAGGGCCCTGGGCACAGTCATCTCCTGTGAGAGGCCTGAACTCGCACCTCCTCGCAGAGAGCAATTTAGATTAGAAAGGCCCCATCCTGGGAGAGGCTGGCTGGTGAGAATTGGTTTAATCACGGGGCCTCCTTTGAACACAGACACGGGAGCGGGGCTCCGCTTGGCCGTCTCTCCTGCCTGGGCGGTTTCGGGGGTGTTTCTTTGCATCGTGGTAGAGTACACGGTACACACCCTCGGCCCTTTAACCATCCTAAGTGCGTGCCGGCGTGAAGGCCGTTCACACTGTGCAGCAGTGGCCACCGGCGTCTCCGAACTTCCCCTTCATCCCGGTCTGAACCTCTGTCCCCACCGACCCCTCACGGCCCTCCCCTCCCCAGCCCTGGCTCCCCATCCACCTGTGTCTGCGTCCGAGCACGCCGGGGCCGCGTGGAAGGAGGACCCACACAGCGTGTGTCCTCCGCACAGTGTCTCAGCGGTGTCCTCCGGGTCGACCCGCCTGGTAGCAGGTGTCACCCCCCCTGCCCCCACTTCCTGCTCACACACGCCGTTTGAAGGACGGACCCCGTTTTGTCGGTGGCCACCGGGGGCTCTGCCTTCCGGCTGCGTGCAGTGACCAAGTGCAGGGCCGGGCAGCGAGGTCTGGGGCCGCGGGAGGCCCGTGCACCGTGGCCGGGGGGGCCAGCCCCACCGTGCAGACCCCGGCCCGCTCTGCACGACACGACCAAGCTGTTCTCTTTGGAGGCTGAAGCCTGTACTTAAAGGAACTTTCCATGGATAAAAGGAGCTGGTGCCACAGAACCAGGACCCCCACCGCATGGAAAAGGAAGCCAGCCCGAGCCTCAGGGGACGAGGAAGCGCAGGGTGGGCGTCTCTCCAGCCCAGGGGGAGCTGGGGGCCGGGGCGACGAGGCCCGCGGGGTCTGGGCGGAAGCCGCTCCCTCAGGCCTGGTGGTTTCAGATCCGCGTGTGCCCGCGCCATGAAATATTTAGGGCAGGAAAGCAGAGTCCGCCCAGCCCTGGTTCTCGACACCAGAGTCACCTCCACCCAGGCGGGCGGCAGGCAGCTGGCGGTGGGGGCAGCCTTCGTCCCCAAGGAAGCAGCCCCTCCAGGCAGGGGAACTCACCTCGAGCACCAACCTGACCTACCCCTGAATGACTCGTGACAAACACGTCCGGGGGGGACAGGCACTCCGGGGCCCAGTACCAGCCGAGGGCCCGTCCTAGCCGGTGACCTGGGGAGCCAGCTGGCCCTCGTACCCCCGTCCATCCCCGCTGGCATCGGCCCCACACTCTCCCTTGTCCTCTGGCCGGCTGTGGGGCTGAAGTGGGGTGCCCTGACCAGACCAGGCCTCCGGCCCTTGCTGCCCAGGTGGGCGGGCTGTCCGTGCTCCCTTGGCCAGCGTGGATAGCCCCCTGCTGGCCCTGTCACCATGGCAGGATGCCCTGAAGAAGGGACAGGCCCCCGCCACAGCTCTCCTCACTTCCAGAATGTTCCACTCAGCGTCCGCTTCAGGTGCAGCCTGCCCCAGGCCACTGAGACACAGACACAGAGGTGGCCGAGGACAGTCGAGTTGCTGGGGAGCCGAGCTGACCCCCAAGGCTGTGGCCCTGGGGGGTGCACACGGGAGAAGGGTGGGGTGCAGAGGTGTGTGCCCCTTGGGCTGCCTCCCCCACCCATGCATGGCCTGAGCTGGCTGTGACCGATGGGGACACAGGGCACAGCATCCCCGGCCTCCTACCCGGGCAGCTCGTGCCCCAGCGCAAAACAGTGGCCTCCATGAGCTGAGCCAACGCGGCTCAGCAGCTGCCTGTCACGACCCCTGGGCACTATGGGCTCACAGGGGACCCTCGGGGACACAGGTGGGGACACGGAGCTGGTTCGTTTTTTCCCGGCAGAGGTGGGAGACCCCGGCGCGGGTGCTCCCTGCACCCCCTGCCCTCGCGGCGGGAGCTGGCCCCAGGGAGAGGGGGCCCACCAGGCCGCTGTTCCCACTCCAGGCTGGACACCGCGAGGCGGCGCTGGGGACACCGACGCGGCATCCGGAGTCCGGAGCGGAGAGGCTGGTGCCCCGAGAGCCGGAAGTCCACACCGCCCCCCCACCCCCATCCCTGGCGCCGCGCGGCTGGAGCGGACGCGGATGCGGACAGGCGCCCACCTCGCTCCGCGTCCTGGCCCGCGCGTTCCCGTGGTCAGACTCAGTTTCCAGTGTCCAGATGGACATGGCTTTCGTCCTCACAGACTGGGCGTGACACAAACGCACTCTGCTGACCGCCGCCTGGAACTGGCGCTCCGCTGGAGCCCAGCGTCCACGCGCAAACGCCCGCCAGCCACGCGGCGGCGGCGCGGGTTCCACGCGCGAGGCTGCAGTGCGGGCGTGGCCAGCGCGGCCTGTCCCCGCACGGTCCTGGGTTCCTGAGGGTGGCGGGGAAGGAGGGATAGAGGCCCACCCCCTGGACCTCACCCCGGGAAGAGCTGAAGGTGGGCGTGGCAGGGTTCTAGGCTCAAGCGGGGTCCCCTGGCCTCAAACAGCCCGTCTCCCCGAGACCACATCAAGGACCCGGCCAGGCCGCTTGGCAAGGCCCCCCTCCATTCTCATCAGCTCGATGGGGGCGGAGACGAGGTGGGACCTGAGCTGGGCTCCCGGCCCCAGCCAGACCCTTCCCCCAGGGCACGGCGGGGGTGCTGGGTGCCGGGTCCGCCAGGAGGGGGGGCCCCGAAACGGGGTGTGGCTCCAGGAGCACCTAGGGTCCCCCAGGGCAGGGCCTGCGGGACAACAGCAAGACCACCCGCTGGGCTGGCAGGTGCTACTCTGTACCCCAAAGACTCCCGGGACCTCACTCAGCCCCGCCCCCAAAGTCCAGCGCCGGGAGCGGGAGGGCCCCCCCCCCAGAAATAATTCACGCTCTGACTGGGTGTAATCGAGGACCCGAGGAATCACGGCTTCTGGAGGAAAACGCAAGGACCCGTTCTGGTGATGAGTGAGTGGCCGGGGGACCCTGTCCCCACCTCCCCCAGCCTAGGGACCAGGCAGGGGTCACCAGATCTGGCCGCTGACACTTCTCAGCCAGAACCCAAGCGGCGCGAAGGCGGGAGGCGGGTGATCACAGGGGTGAAGGGCACTGAGGTCACTGGGGAAAGGACACCCACCGAGACGCCCCGAGGGCTGTCGTGTCATAAAGGCCAGCCTGCCCGAGGCCTCCCCGACC
>PVKZ01007528.1:0-23121 GCA_004027375.1 Macroglossus sobrinus | reverse complement strand
CCCCCCCCACGGTACCTCCCCACACGTTACCCCTGCCGCCCACAGTACGTCTCCCCCCTAAGTTACCTCCCCCGCAAGTTACCTCCCTCGTCACGAGTCTTGCTCACCCTTTTGTGGCTGGAGTTTTGTCGCCCGATTAGTATTTCCAAGCTTTGCCGATCTTGTCTATTTATCGGCCATTTCCTTCCTGTTCATTATGATCTTTTCAAAGAAATAATTTCCTTCCTTCTATTCTCTTTGGTGTCGTCTGTTGTTCTTTTTCTAACTTCTCACGGAGGCCCGTCTTATGCATTCCCAGCCTTTTTCTTCTCTAATATAACTAATTAGGGCTACACATTTTTTAAAATGTGTTGATTTACTTGCATCCTACAAGACTCGAGATTTCATTATTTGGTCATTTCTCTCATCCAGGATTCATTTAAAAGTGTGCTTTTAGTAGACTTTTTTTCCAAATGGAGTCTTTCTAATGTTTTTGCCGTATCTAATGTAATTAATTTTTGTCTGAAATATTAGTCTGTTCCATCTTAAACCCTTTGTAATTTGTTAAGACTGCTTTCTGGTCAATTATGCGCTCATTTTTGTGAATGTTCTACGTGTGTTTAGAAAGGCTGCGTATTCCCCAGTTGCTTTTATGTTTCTGTTAGAATGCGTTCGTTAATTGGACTACCCAAATATTTAGTATATTTACCTATTTTATCTGTTTTGTCTATTAATAGCTGCATAAGGTAATAGAATTTCCTTGTAGGACAATCTAGTTCTGTCAGTTTTAGCTTTATATATTTCGAAGCTACGTTATTAGGTATATAATGAGCTATTTTATTTTTGAAGCCATCTTATTCCTATTTGGAATTGCTACATATCTTGGCAAATTTAACTCTTTATCATTTTATAGTGACTCCTACCTCTGTGCATTTTGCCTCAATTCTAAACTGTTGGACAAAACACACCTAAACGTCATATACATATACATAACGATATCAAGTCACTATATATATAAATAAATAGATATATTTACACATATATCCTACATTCCAATTCTCTTCTGATGAATATTTGGAGGATACATATTTCAAGTCTTGTTTAACCAACCTCGTTCTTTAACTAATGAGTCTGGGCTATTTACGTTTATTGTAATTGGTGATACATCTTGATTTATTTTTATCATCTTTGTCCTGCCCATTTCTTACCCTCTCTTCATGTCCTCTCTTGCCATTTCTTTCCATGCTTTGCTTGAGTTTCTTTACTCATTCCCCCTTCCCCCACTCCTATGTAAGAAATTCTTGCTCTTTTATTCATTTATTTTTGTTGTGGCCTTAGAACCCTTTATCTTTATGCCCGAGTGAAAAACTGTCCAATCTCCTCCCTCCTTTCCAGCACCACGAGGGCCTTAAGGATGCTTTTACTTCCAGCATTCATCTCTCCATTCAGGGGCTATGCTGTCCATCTTATCAATTTTTAAATTCCATATGTAATTTTTTTTAAGTCCCCGAACTGGGTTCTGTTGGCACCACTGCTGTGTAGACTCTAGGCGGTGTATTTCTGTTGGGGTTTATTTACATAGTTTCCGTCTCTCTTCTCAACGTTCCTCCCGGCGTCTCCTGGTTTCTTTTAGGCATGGTTTTACGTCTGTCCGAAGCAGATTGTTTAACATTTTCTCTTATAAGGTCATCGATGGCACCTTATCCTAAGTTATTTCGTATCGGAGAATGTCCCTATGTAGCCTTCATCCTTAAATGATGTTTTCTTCTTCCCGAGATTCGGTGCTTTCGCTCTGAAACACACCAGAGATATCAGGTCCTCATTCCGGCATCCTCTTCGCTGTTGAGATATCAGCCCTTAGTCCATTTGTTGCCCCTTTGTAGGGAACGAGCATTTTCTTTCTCGCTGCTTTTAATATCTTCTCTTTGTCTGAGAGTCTCTGTGCTCGTTTTGTCGTTTAACTGTGATGGATTTAAATGTAGATTTCTTTTTTGTTGTTTTGTTTTGTGCCTTGTTACACTGCCTGAGTCTGAGGATGAATGCTTTTGCTTCTGTTTCTAAAGATTCTTATCCAGCATCCAATGAATATCACCTCTGCCTTATTGTATGGACTCCTTTTAAAATTCCGATTAGCCGTAACTTCTCCTCTCTTCCCTCTGCACCTGCCTCTTCTGCCTGTTGCTTCTGTTTGAGTTTGTGCTCCATCCTGTCTTCCAGGCCAATAACTGTTCCATCCGCCGTGTATAATCCGCTGTCACCTGTCCATTGCGATTTTAATGCCAATGATCCTATCTTTTATTTATTTATTTTTTATTTCTGGGAACTTCTGCTTCTTGTTCACATCTACACGAGTCTTTCTCAGAACCCCGTGTACTGTAGGCAGATTTAAACACGTTATTTCTCAAAGCACAGTTTCGCACACTTCTCTTATATTCCGGCTTGGGCAAATGCGGGAGCTGACATCTTCGTGCTGTGGTTCTGCTAGGAGGGATGCGTGTGCTGCCTGTCCTTTGTGTGTTTGCTGGATGTGGGCCGTGGCTCACGACTTTACACGTGGACATGATTTGAGCTCTCTATGAAAAGTGGATTCCACTGAGGACAATCTGTATTCGCTTCTGTGAGGGACCTTGGGCTGCCACCAGCTCAGGAAAGGACAACTTTACAACAATTTCTCGCTTGAGTTTTTTTTTTTTTTTTTTAACAGAATTGGTATAAATTCAGGCTGCTAAACCTTACGAGGGCTGGCGTGGGCTTCCCAATGAGAAGGGAAGCTTTTAATTTTCCATCTACTCAGCCCCAAATTTGAGACAAGCTAGGTTCTTTTCTGGCTTTTACTTCCGGTCACTTCCGGTCACCCTCCCGTGAAGGGCAGCCCTCGGAGCACCAGCTTCGTGCGAAGTTGGCTTAGGAGACACCCCTCCCTGAGCTGGCCTGGCCTGTCCCCAGTGTCCCAAGCCCATGCAGAGGGTCATGACCTGTGGGAGTCGGCTGACCTCTCATCAGCACACAGGTGAGCCCGGGGTCCCAGTCCCTCTCCGGGGTCCCGCGGTCACGTGCTGGGTGGTGTCTTGGGATTGGCTCACTCGTGGCATTTGGAGAGATTTTTAGAGCAATATTTTGTTAGGCGTGCTTAGTGGTTTGTTATAAGGGTCGCCATTTGTGTACTTTCTGGAACCGTGTCTCCTTTCTTTCGTGTTATTACCGCCTCTCCCTTTCCCTCTCGCCTTCCATTCCGCCTCTAAGTCCCGAAAACACGAACTCTATCAGATTTGCACGGGGTGAAATCCCTGCAAACTATTAGCAGCTGCGACATTGCTGTCCCTTTGCCTGAGTGGCTTTTGGGCTGTAGTTGTCGTTCCAGCTCTTCCTCCCCACCCCAACTCTGTTGCACAGCATCCCCCACCCCCACCTGCTGGGTGCACCCCAGCTCACCGCCGCTTCCTGGCCTGTGAGTCCACAAGGGCGCCACCTCGTGTCGTGCACCCGTCCCTGAAGCGGGTGCGCGCGGGAGACGCTGCAAGCGTCCAACTGGCATTTTAAGCCTTGTCTTTGGAGGCCGAGTGGACACTGACTGTGGGGGGGTGGTGGATTTTGGGAACGCGGCCCCTCCACTCAGCTTCGTGACATCGAGTCTGTGAATTGCCCGTTGCGCTTCTGAGGCGGACAGCTCGTGAGTGAGCGAACAGCTCGGACAGGGGGTCAGCTGAAGCGCGGGTCCTGGGGACCCCCCAGCATGGGGGTGCGTGGCGCTCCGTCCTCCTCATCTGTGTGTGTTCGCTGACCGACTGGGACCTGAGGATGCTCGCGGAAGGAGCGGAAGTCACCGGAGGAGGCAGAGGGAGCCGTGTCTGATGGACCGGGGACCCGCCGCGGCCGTCGGGTGGGGGAGGGGCGGGGCGGGGCGGAATCAGACCGCGGGAGGGCGACATTGGGCAGCTTCTGCTAAGATGTCCCGTGGCAGCCGTGGCAGCACACAGCCCTCCCCTCTCTGTCGCTGAGATCCATCTCCTGCTGTCCGTCGGATTGTTTGTGGCTTTGCTTCACGCATCTTTTTAATTCTGGGAACCAGGTAAAAGGGGGAGCTATGAATTGGGGTTTTCTGCTCTTGAAAAAGGAAGGGCACGGCCAGGGGCGTGGCACGGGATGCACAAGGTCCTTCAGGCCCCCCGCTCACGCTTTCTGGGCCGCTGGGGTGGAGTGGGGACACCGCGGACGGCATGACCCTCTGACGGGGAGCACAGGGCATCCTGGGAAAGCTTGACAGACTCGCCAGCAGAACCCGAGGACGGTCCCCTCTGGGGTGACGAGCACGGCCAGAACACAGCGGGAGGGCTCACGACAGTGGCGTGGGCACTGCATGGCGGCCGGAGGTAGCTGGTCCTGGCCCCCCAGGGCTGCAGGGGCGTCCCTGGGGACCCGCAGCACGCGGGAGACGGGGCACCACGCTGCAGGACGCTCCCAGCGGGCTGTGGCCCAGCGTGAGGACGTCCTTCACTCCCGAAGGTGCCACTGCGCCGAGGTCCTGGGGATGGCTGACGGGGACAGGAGCTGTAGACGTGAGGCACTGGCCCGTGTGGCTATGGAGGCGACATCTCCAACATCCCCGGGTCCGCCTGGCATGTCGAGGACCCAGAAGGAGCCAGTAGGGAGGTCTAAGCACAGAGGCCATCTGCTGGCAGTCACTCCTAGCTGGGGACTCCAGGTCTTCCTTCAACTGATTAGACGAGGCCCACCCACCTCAGGGAGGGCAAGGTGCTTACCCTGCCCACCGATTTAAATGTCAGTCTCATCCAAAACACCACCCTCAGTGACACACCCTGACTGACGTTTGGCCCAACATCCAGCTGGGCCACGGTGACACGCGAAATTCACCATCACGCACTACTCACGGGTGCCAAGGATCACCGGCCGGGAACGGGGGCTGCTCTGTCCCTGGGTGGGTGACACTTGGAGCTGGTGTGCCCACTGGGCTCCAGTCACACCCCCCAACGAATTTCACGGGTCCTCTGAGAATCTCGTGGTCACCGTGCCTTGGTCCGTCCCCTCTGCAGACCCGGCTTCTCGCGGGAAGAGGCCAGCTCTCCCTGGGCTGGGCTCGGGGTTTGATCAGAGTTTTGTTACCCCACTTCCTATCTGCCCGGAGAAGACTCGTGGGGCGGGGGGGGGGTGGAGCTCACAGCCCCAGCGTTTACCCCGGGATACCTCGCGGCTCACAGTCCTGCCCGCACCCCCAGAGTGTTCACCACGAGAGATCTCGCTTTTATTATCATTATTGTCACTTCCCTGTAGCAGATCACGAGTCTCCGGAAACAGATGACCTCGTTCTACGAGCGGCATTCTGTGTGTAGTCGCGGTATTTCCATGTACAAAATATACCGATTGCCGATCGCCGAAAATGTCACCTCCTGGACAACGCCGCGCCCCTGCGTGTGACGCTATTCGCGCTGGCAGCGAGCTGCGCGTTGTTCTGAGCGGGCAACGGGTTGAGCACACACAGATTTTCTTGGAAACGGCTCCCGGACCTGCTGCTAAGCGAGCTTATTGCCCACCTCCCGCCCCGTTACTCATCCCTTGAACAGACGGGGGGGGGGGGGGGCTGAGCGCGCAGGCTGTGCGGGGCGCCTGGCCGGGCCGAGAGGGGCAGGAGGTGCACAGGTGTGGGGGCGCATAGGGGAGCCTGGCTCCCCCACCTCTGGACGCAGCGGCTCCTCCTCCTCCTCGCTCTGCACGCTGGCAGCTTTGTGGTGTCCAGAAGGTGTGGTTCTGGGGGACAGCCCCCGCGGGGACGAGGACGCCGCCCTCCCCGCTGCATCGCGGGACAGAGGTGGGGAGGGCACGTCGGTTCTCAGCGGAGTGGCTCGCGCTGGGCGCTGCTCCACGCGCAGGTCCGCCCCGCGCCTACGCCCCACTTGTGAAGTGAGGTGTCCAGGTGCTTCTGTGCCGCAGCCAGGCGACCAGGCTCTGCCCGGCTGGCCACCTACGGCCACCGGCCCGGTCTCCACCCGGGCGCTCCCCCAACCCTCACGTCTCCGGGGCCGAGCCTCCCGCGTCTCCCGATCTCACCGAGACGCTTGGCCTGGAATTCGCTTCTCTTCTGTACCCGACAAAGTCCACTTCACGTTTCAGAGTGTTCTAGAAGCTGCGGATGCCCCGCGGGGTGGAGTGTCTTCCAGGGAGTCCCACCGACACCCCGACAGCCCGTCCTTCCTCGGTAATGGCTGCGTGGGTTGCGTTTGCCTTGCCCGCCTGCGTCCTCGCCTCTGTCCCCATCTGTGGGTTTGGAGGGTGGGCACGAGGCCTGAGTATGGCAGGCACTCCGTCTGTCCGTGCGTGCCCATCGAGGGGCTGTCAGGGTGGCTGCGCCCTACTCAGAATTTCCGGAGGTGGCTCTACTGGAGGAGACACCTGTCCCCACGACATCCTGCCCTCGAGGGGCGGCTCCAGGCGAAGGAGCTGGGGCGTCCCTAGCTGGGGCGGGGCCTCTGCTGGGGGCGGGGCCTGCTGGGCGCCCCGGCCACGGGGCCCTGGGGGGGTATTTACTTGTCTCCTAACCTCAGAGATAGACTCTGGTTTCCTCTCCCCCATTTATGAGCAAAACGTCCTCTTCGGTTGTTCAAAAGAGCAAGTTTTATCCCATTAACTTGTTTTATTTTACCTTTTTATTGGTGTTTAAATAACAAGGTGAGCGCGGAGCGCAGTGCGGGGTGATTATGAAGCCGTAAACGGGTTTAGGGGCCTCGTGGGGGCGCAGCGAAGCCGGAGCCAGTGGGCGGAGGAGGGGCCACCCCGAGTCAAGTCACAGCTTGTCCCCGCCGCCCTTCCCTTCTGTGCTGTGACTGCCACCAACGCCAGGCCGGCGGCGGTGGGGGAGCTCGCAGCCGCCACCAGGGCTGTGGATGGGAGGGGGTGGTGGGGCGGAGCTGCTCCCCCCCCCCGCGGCGGACACCCCGTTTCTTCCAGATGGTGCAGAACGAGCTTGTCCTCGCACGGCCAGCAGGGGACTGAGGACTGATTGGGTATCAGAACCCGAGGTTCTAGCCTCAGCTTTCCAACCGCTGGCAGGGTGGCCTGGCGCGGGTCCCTTGAAATCTCGGAGTGATAGGAAGAAGGCTAATACCTGTCCCGCAGGTGTGCTGCGACAGACCAATGGGATAACGAAGGTAAAATTGCCTTGGCCTGTGCAAAAATGTATACAGATGTCAGCTATGATTTAAAGCATCCTTTTGTCACTCTTCCTACTGAGACTGACCCTTGTGGAGAAGGCGGCAGTGACGGGGGCCGGGGCGAGCGCGCTGGGCGCCTCGGTGACAAAGAAAGCGTCTGAGATGGTTCCCAGTGTGTCGTTGTCTGCTTTCCCACTCCGTTTGCAAAGCTCCCAGCCTGAAACCCTCATCATGGTAACTAACACCTGCTCCCCCATCCCGCCACCTGCCGTCCTGCTGGACCCCCTTAGCGCCGGGGGAGAGCGGGGCGTGGCTTCGTCATCTTCACCCCTTTCTCGCGCATGCTCTGTGCACCGCTGGTGCTTGTCGCCTTTGGACGTGCTGCCAATCATCCTGGTGGGGGGGGGCAGGTGACAGGTGAACTCACATCCACGATGTTGGGGTGCCCAGAGGCACTCAGGACTCTGCAGGGCAGTTTAAGGGCGCACAGAGCACGCGATGCCAAGACCTACCCAAAGGGGAGGAGCAGCCCGCACCGTGTCTCCCGTGCGCGAAACATCACAATCCCATTGTTTGTTCTCAGTCCTCGTGAGGCCTCCGCGTTTATGGCTTCCGGGCAGGGGAGGGAGGGCCAGCTCGGGAGGCAGGAGAGTGGATCCCGGACTGGACACTTCACACGGAGACCACGTGCTTCTGGCTCGCTTTAGCTCCCACTGAACACCGAGAAGTAGCAGAAATCACGTTCTCGAGCTCCTACGTTGCGGTGGCAAATGGCACGTCTGTTCTCAGTATTGGCAGATTCGTCTAACACATACTTGCCGGGTCCTTCCTCTGTCTGGCCAACGGGAGACAAAGATGACTAAGACGTGGGTGACACGGACACGTGATGTGATAAATGATCGAAACCAGTTATGAACAGGGGCTGGTCACGTGGGCACAAAAGGAGGAGCTTTTTAATTCGGTACTTATGGAGCACCTACTGTGCGCTGGAGACTAGAGCTGAGCGATGAAAATAAAAAAAAAAACAGACACACACCCCTGCCCTCATAAGGTTTACGGTCTAGAAAAGAAATGAAAATAAACACGAGATCGCGTTCTATTTGGGGAAAAAGCTGAAGAAGGGAAGGGGGATGGGAGTTGGGGTGGCTTTAGGGCAGGGCGCCTGGGGCAGCCTGTCTGAAAATCAGCCCGTGAGTAGAAGCCTTGCAGGAGTGGGGGAGTGAGGGAGCGGGAACAGCCTGTGCAAAGGCCCTGGGGTAGAGAGCGGTGTGCCTGAACCTGCCGGGGGAGGGGCAGGACTGGGGGAGCTGGGGGTGGAGAGGGGCTGGAGAGCCAGGCCACGTGTGCAGTGTGGGGGCAGGCTCTCTTGAGCGCTTCTGGTGTCTCAGCGAGACTCAAAGCTGGGCCACCGGAGGGCAGGCAGGACTAGGGGGACACGTTGAGGGGTGAGGGGGGAAAAGGAGGTGAACGTAGTTGTCCAGGAAAGTTACCCTCGACCTTTCAAAGGAGGGGCCAGGAAATGATAGACGCTGAGGCCTGGAGGGGACTCTGTGATCACCGAGGGGACCCCACAAAGGCCCTTCCCTGCGGGGTCCTGGGAGGTAGAGCCAGTCAGATTTGGGGCTACAGCCCGGATTCACCATTTATTATGAATAAATCCGAGTGAGTTAACAGCTCTGGCCTCCTGATATCCTGTGTGAAACTGGTAAATAATACTCCCTCTCAGGGTCGTTACAGATGTTAAATAATAAACTATATACTTCTTTGGTGACCGGCAATTATTATTATTATTTCTTTTTACTTTCTTCTTTGGGACCAGCTCTCTTCATCCATACATGGATGAGCATATCCATCAGGGCTGTCCTAAGGATTCAGTTAGATAATATGCTACATAGTTGCTGGTTTGTAAGAGGTGCTCAGTAAGTTTTAAAGTTAGCCTTACCTTTCTCGAACAGAGTCTTGTTTGTAAATTAGGGATAATACGTATTCCCACGGAGTTTCCCAAAGAACTGTTCATCTTACTGTACATTTCTTACTTCACTGTTTTTTTTCTTTCGTTCTTTTTTTTTTAACCAGCAGGTAGGAGGGAGGGAAGAACACAAGGCAATTTCCAAATCTACTATGATAGCTGCACTCAGCCTAATTGCGATGAAATTGGAGTTGATTTAATTATCGGCATTTAGGAAACGAAATTTCGCTCGATACATGTGTGTTACATGGCGATCCAAAATCACTCCAAAATCCCAGTAAGTGATTAGTTCATTATGTAGACTAATTGCTTTTACAGTTATAAATAAATTCCAACCATCGCCGAGCGAAAGCACACACCTGTGCGCTAATTGCTTGGCTGAGAGCAGTTTCCATGGCGGCAGAGCAGACATGCTGCCGCCCCGCAGATCGGATGGGACAGGTGGGTCCCAGAGATGCTCTTCCGAGTGGGCTGTGGCGTGCCCAGAGCTTCAGCACCGCGAGCCTCTGGACAGCGCCCCCCTCCGAGCTTCAGCACCGCGAGCCTCTGGACAGCGCCCCCTCGGGATTCCCGCATCAATGCAGAAGAATGTCAATCAGGCTGGGGAGGATTTACAAACAAAAGCAAAAGCTGGGCTTGGGGGGCCCCTGAGACTTGAAGTAGCATCCTCTACGCCTCACAGCGGATAAAGCAACAACATGGAGCTGCTGCCCCGGCTCCCCGGAGTCTCAATCTTCAGCTCTCCGTGCACTGGCGATTGGTGGAAACAAGGCTTTCTTGGGAATACTTGTAGAAGAAACTAATGACCAAACACTCTGGATGCTTTCGTTAAATATGTGCATTTTAAGAAGCTCGCTTCTGCCTGAATTTGCATAATGGGCCTTTTCCACGGGGCCAAAGTTCCCTTTGACTCTGTTTGATAGACTCCGTGTTGCATTATTAAAACCATATGCAAAACGGCGACCTCTGAGGCTCCTCATTCCCAAACGCCTTCTTCCCCGATGACTCACCTGTGACCTCTATGGTCAGGGTCAGCTTCCTGGGGGGGCAGGTGGGGGGGCTGTAGCTTTTCTTTTTGTCTTTTTGATCCAGGTGTCTAAGTGGAGCTTTGCTGCCTGAAGACCCCAGGGGCGGGAAGGAGGAAGCCTTCATGAAGTGAACGACCTTCCTTTTCTGAGCCCAGAGCACACGCGAGCTCTTTCTCAGAATCCAGAATAAAGAAGGCTATTTCTTTTATTTTCCCGTTTCCCCTTTCCTTTTGATGTTGAGACAATTTCAGACTTGTTGCAGAAATAACTCACACCCGTCATGCAGAGATGCCATTCAGGTTTCACTAATCGTCCCAATGATGTCCTCGGTGG
This sequence comes from Macroglossus sobrinus, assembly GCA_004027375.1. NCBI lineage: Eukaryota > Metazoa > Chordata > Mammalia > Chiroptera > Pteropodidae > Macroglossus > Macroglossus sobrinus. Next base: position 12,649 of record PVKZ01007528.1, on the reverse strand, counting down.
CAAAGAGCCTACCCAGGCCCGTGGCCGCCTCCTGTGTCCCCTGGGTGCCTTCCTGCAGTGCTCCCCTCGGACTCTCTGGGACTTTCACGACCTTGGCATTTTTTGCAGAGTGAAGGCCAGCCGTTTGGCTCAATGTCTATTGATCTGGGATTTCCTGATATTTCCCAATGGTTAGACCCCAGGTTCTGTGTCTTTGGCGGCCAGGACACCATGACTGCGATGTCATGTACTTCTCATTACACACTGTCACCTGTCACGTGAGGTTGGCTTCTCCCATTCTTAAGGATGTCGACCGTTCTAGTTAGCTACGGATGTGCAACGAACCACCTTGATGCCTCGCAACATAAAAAACCTATTTCATAAACGTGATGGTTTCTGTGTGTCGGGAATTCAGCTGGGAGTTCAGATTCCAGGCCCCTCGTGCAGTGGCAGTGATGTGGCGGCTGGCAGTGTCGGCTGGACACCGTCCCCTCTCTTCCTGTCGTCTTGGGGCCACTCCACACATGGCGGTTTGGGCTTTCTCCGAGCGGGTCGTTGCTGGGCGGCTGGGCCCACGGCGCGGTCGCTGGCTTCCCTAGAGGGCGCGCTCTAAGAAGTGAGATGGACGTGTGTGGCATGTGTGTGACCTAGAAGCTCCAGGTGTCACTTTCAGCATACTCTCTGGGTCACGTAGACCAATCCATGTGCGAAGCGGGGATGACCATCATCACTTACTGGGAGGAGGGTCCGGGCCATACAGAAAGGGCATACGGGATGGAGTCAGTGCCTAAGGCCTCTGTCATGGTTATGTGGTTAAGACAGCGTCTGCCGGGTTTCTGCGCTGTAAGGTTCCTGGATGTCTTTGTTTTTCTGTTTGTCTTTGTTTATGTTTTTGCAGTTTTTTTGAGACTGTGTGAAATACGATTTCTTATTCCACTTCGACCGTCCGTTTTAGCGTTGATGCTTGAATCGCTTATTACCATGTAGGTTGCTAATTGCTGCTTTTCTTATTTTATCATTCTTTCTGCATTTACTATTCGGCATCCTCCTGCGAAAACGAAACCACTCTGCTCCTCATTGGGTAATTCACTAGTTAATATCAGTAGAGCAGATACTGACACATGCCTGACATACACCGATCGTTGGCTCCGAGGTCCCAGTGCAGTTCAAGGGACAGACGTACGTCACCATCGACATGTACTTTGATGTTGTCATGGTCCCAGATCTGATCAGCGGGAGCCCTTCCAGCTGGCATTTGCGTCCCGTGGAACAGCTTACTTGGGGTATAATTGAACATTCCCCAGTCAATGGGCTGCGACCATCCTAACTCGTGTTTTCACGGACACGCGCTTGCATCATCTCTTGGGCAAACGCCTTGGAGCAGAATGACAGGATTAGATCACGGGGGTGGGTCTGGCTTTCTCAGGGACCGCCAAGCTGTTTCGTAGTTCCCGGTCCCAGTGCGGGGCTCCTGTTCACCCACAGAGCAGCGTCCTCAGCACGTGCGAAGGTCAGTCCTGTTCATTTTTCTCGCTCCGGTGTGTGTGGGGTAGCTCATTACGGTATTTAGTGCGCGTTTCCCTGACGACAGGATTCTGAGCATCTCTCCACGAGCTGGGTTGCCATCTGTATATTTTCTTCTCGAATTATTTATCGTTAACATTTTTGCCTTTTTTTTTTTATTAGGTTGCTCACTCATGTACTCAAGTTTTAAGAATCCCTCACTCATTCTGAATACATGTCTTTTGTCTGCTATGTGATCTGCAAATATTATCGCCAAGTCTGTGGCTTGCCTTTTCATGCACATAAGAGTGTTTTTCAAGAAATTTAAATTTATTTATTATTATTTTCTTTTTTAGACTCTTCTTTGGGTGTCATATCTAAGCAAACCTAGCCTAACTCAATGTCAAAAGGTTTTTTTTTCTTCTGGACGCTTTATAGTTTTTAATTGTACGTTGAGTTAATTTTTGTGTATGGTCAGGTGTGGCTCGAAGTACATTTCTTTGCATACACAAATCCTTTTTTCCTAGTAACTTTTATGAAAAAGATGATCCCTTCTTTATTGAATTGCCTTTACATGTGTGGTTCTATTTCTGGATTCTGTTCTGTCCCATTAACCTATTGGCTTAACGTTTTGTTGATCTGTTTGTCTAACTATTTGTCAACACCATGTTTTCTTCATTAGCGTAGCTGTGCCATCAGTCTTGAAATCAGGAAACTCTAGTTGTCTTGCTTCATTACTGTTTTGCAAAGTTGTTTAGTTATTCTAGGTCCTTTGCATTTCCAGAAAAATTTTAGATCAGTTTGCCTACTTCTGTGAAAAAGAATCTTTCATTTTTTAAAAAATTGGTATTGTATTTCATCTATAGATCAATTTGGGAAGGATCGGTGTCTTCATAATACTGAGTCTTTCCATGAGTGAACATGATATAACTGGATTTATTTGTCTTCTTTAATTTCTCTTGGTGCCGTTATATAGTTTTCAGTTTACATGTATTTCATATCTTGTGTCAGATTTCTCCCTAAGTATTTTATATTTTTATGCTATTATCAATGTTATTTTTTTTAAATTTCAAACTGTAGTTGTTTGTTATTCAGATATAGACATACACTTGACCTTCATGTTTTGACCTTATGTCCTGTAAGCTTGCCAAACATACTTATCAACTCCAGTAGGTTCTTTTTTTTACACATGTTATCCAATTTTTTACACAATCATGTCATCTGTGAATGAAGATGGTTGATATCTTTTCTAAATGGAGTGGGGGGCTTTTATTTCATTTTCTTATCTTATTTCACTAGCTACTATTCCCAGTAAAATGTTGAATAGAAGTGATGAGAGCCGAAATCCTTGTATTAATGTCACACTAGGTAGGTATAGAATACTGGATTGGCAGGTTTCTTGTTTGAATGCCTTAAAAATGTTTGTCTTCTTGCATCGTGTGTGTGTGTGTGTGTGTGTGTGTGTGTGTGTGTGTGAGAGAGAGAGAGAGAGAGAGAGAGAGAGAGAGAGAGAGAGAGACAATGTGTGTGTGTGTGAAATGAGAGTTGAATATTTATCTCTTCCATTGTTTTCGATATATAATCTCTCACTCGCATCTTTTCCGAGGAGAGATTTGCTAACCTGCTCATTTTTATTTCTTTGCACATAACTTATCTCTTATCTTATATGGCTGCTCTCAAGATCTTCTATTTCATACTGGTTTTGAGTAAATTGATTGTGATGTGCCTTCTGGTTGTTTTTCTTCATCTTTCTCCTGCTTGGGGTTCATCGAGCTTCTTGGATCTGTGGGTTTATAATTATCATCCAATTTGGAATATTTCTTCTCACATTGTTTCTCTCTTTTTCTCTCCGCCAACATCCTCTCGTTCAGGTACCTCATTTACACATATATCAGGATGATTGAAACGATCTCAGAGCTCATAATGCGCTGATCATTTCCTTAAAATCCTTTTTCCCTCTGTGTTTTATTTTGGATAGTTTCTATCGCTCTGTTGTCAAGTTTACTAATCTTTCCTCCTGCCTTTAATCTTACCCAGTGTATTTTTCATCTCGCATTGGGTAGTTTCATCCCTAGATGTTCCACTGGAGGCATTTTGTTTTCCATCTTTCTCGAGCATATGGAATATGCTCATAATCACTGTTTTAATGTGCTTCTCTGCTAATTTTATCATCTGTGTCAGTCTGGGGTTAGTTGCAATGGATTATTTCTTCATCCTGGGTCCTATTTTCTTCTCTGCATGCCTGGCAATTTTTGCTGGAATGACAGCCATTATGAATTTTACTGTATTTTAACGTAGATATTTGCATTCCTAGAAATATCCCTGGGCTTTTGTTCTGGGCTGCAGTTAAGATACTGGAAACTCTTTGACCCTTTCGTGTCTTGATGTGAAGATCGATTTCACGAGAATGTGAGCAGTGCTCGGTCCAGAGCGGATGGTTTTCCACTGCTAAGACAAGGCTCTTCCTAATATCAACTCGATGTCCGGTAACAAGTGAGATTCTCCATCCTGGCTGCTGGGGCGGGCACTACTCCCAGTCGTGTGTGTGTGTGTGTGTGTGTGTGTGTGTGTGTGTGTGTGTGTGCATGTGCACGCGTATGCTCTTCCTCTGTTCTTGGATCACTTCCTCATGTTCACGTGCCGATGAGTCTTCGGCTGAATGTTGGAGGGACCCTCTGCAGACTTCTGGAACTTCCCCCGTGTGTGCCTCTCTCCTCTGACACCCTGCGAATGAACTCAGGCCTTCTGCTCTGTCTCCTCCACCCAGGGGGGCTCTAGGCTGCGCCTGGGTTCACCCTCCAGAACCGCGGCCTGGAAACTCTTCAAGTTATGAACTGGGACCATCGTAGGGCCCCTTCATCTGTTTTTCCAGCTCTCCTCCTCCTCATTCTCTTTTGTCATCTGATGTCCAGTGTCTTGTAAACCATTATTTCCTGTATATTATCCAGTTTGGGAGGGTTGTTTTTGGGGGAATATATAAATTCAGTCTCCGGTAGCAGAAGTCATTTCTGTGTCTTTCTGAGGGATCCCTGCTGTTTTCCGAACACTTCCTTATGTTCTGGCCCACGGATATATTTCAGCCTCGACCTATCATTTCCGGGCCCTGGAGTCGACCGTTTCAACAAGGACCCTGGTACCTTCCATGGAGAATGGCATGGGGACGAGACGTAGGCACATAGTATGCTCATTGCTACTGGGATGTCACAGCTGTCAGATCCTCTCCATGGAAGAAATATTTGCATTGATGGGTGTTTTTGTTAGCATGTCTAAAAACGCTGGAAACCATGAGCTCGCCACAGTACCTCCAACCCCATCCCAAACCCCAGGCTCAGCCCCGCCCTCCGCCACATCTGGACTCGCCTCTAAACTCTCCTCCACCTTAAGCAAAATGGAAGGCATCAGATCACTCCGATGGCATTTGGGTCCCACGGCGAGGGCCGGTGTGTCTCAGTGGGAAGGGAGAGAGCTGGGCGCCCAGGCAGCAGACCCAGGTTTCAGATGAGCTGTGGCTGGGGGGCGGGAGCCCTGAAAAGTGGTGACTTGGCTGAGCTTCTGTCTGCTCACCTGTAAAGCCTGGGCACCAGTACTGTCAACTGCATCGGTGACACCTCTGTGACAGCAACAGGCTGCTGTGGAGCCCCTGAGGGCTGCCACTGTGGGGGAGTGACCTCGAGTGAGGGCTGCAGCTCCAAGGGTCCCTGGCAGGGAAGGGGGTGAGGGCAAGAGGGAGACACGGAAAAGAGGGGCCTCGTCTCTGTGCTGTGTGCACCCCCTGTCTGTGTCCCCTGCTCCGGGCACAGCGCGGGGCCTGAGGGCATCCGACTCTCCCTGTCATGTCGCTGTCTCTTTGAGGGGACAGCTGCGAGCATTGGCGGGGGGGGGATCCTCCATGGGGGGACTTGGAGAGGCAGAAAGCGGGAAGCAGAGCTCGGGAGAGCAGGGTTTCTGGGTGCGCCCTGCCAGAGACTGGCCACGTGACCCGTCCACGTGCTTCTGCGAGCCTCAGTTTACTTATCCATAAAATGCTGGCTGTGGGCGGAGGGATACTGGACCAGCCGGGTTCACGAGAGCCCTTCCGACACTAATGTCCCTTGTTTAGCCAAGCGCATGGAAGATTCTGAAGAATGAGTGAATGAATGAGTGAATGAATGAATGAATGAGTGAATGAATGAATGAATGAATGAGTGAATGAATGAGTGAATGAATGAATGAATGCATGAGCGAATTTCCAAGCCGCGAGGCCCCGGCCTTAGCCAGTCCTCTGATGGGAAGCGGTTCTCGGCCCCCGGTTCCCGCCTTCCCCGCGGTGTCCCCAGCCCCGGCGGGCACCCGGCTTCCGCACCGCGAGGGACGGTCCCGGCCAGCGGTGGCGGTCAGACAGCTTCCATCCCCGGCCGCAGGGCTGCCTGCGGACACCGAGACTCACGCGTGTCTCCCCAGAGCGGCCTCAGGGGACGACACTGGGTCCGGTCCCCTCGCAGGATGGGGAAACCGAGGCACACGGAGGCAAGCAGGGCGTCAGGAGGCCACCCTGCCGGCCAAGGTCGGCGTGAGGGCAGGTGTGCGAGTCCCTGTCCCTGTCCCCCTCCTCCCAGTGGCCTGCCCGGAGAGGGCTGGACGGGGCAGAGGGGACAGCACGGCTCCTGGGTCGGAGCAGCCTCAGCATTCACGCCTCTGGGGTGAAGCTCTGTGGGGACTGGGGGGACCCTGGGAGGGAATGTGGACCATGAACCCCTTAGAACGACGGCAGCGCCAACAGCAAGGAACCCCATTTGATGGTCTCCCGCTTTCCACCGTGTTGCAAATTCTCTCCCGATTTTCTGCTTCCCGGCGGGGAGGGAGGCAGCCCGTTGACCGCCCACCCTGTGAGCGGGTCGTCAAGTCCGCGACGCCTTCTCCGCGGGGGGGCGGGGAGGGCGCCTCGGTGGCCCGCGGCACGTCGCGTCCGCCGCATCCACGCGCGCTCAGCACCCCAGCCCCGCGGCCGGGGTGCCTCGGGGTCACATTGCCTTTTAGAGGGAGGAACAGAATTTCCCATTTTCAGTTTGTCTGCTGTGATGCTCGGAGCTAGAACGGCCGCTCCCGGCCCTCGCGTGGACGGATTCGGCAGGTGTGACAGCCGCGGGAACGGGTGACAGAGAGACGCAGCTTCTCACACGCTCCTGGGGACGCTTGCGCCCTTAGCTTCGCGAGGTCCCGGTGTCGGGCACCGCCTTCCCCCACCCCCGTCCCCCGCGGTGGTGGCTCTCAGCCCTGTCTGGAGCGAGAGGGGCGTGGCCTGTCCTTCCCGCATACACGGGCCCTTGGCTGTCTGGCGTGGCCTCCCCGCCTCACCTTGTTCACCTGGAGCCGCAGGTAAAGCCACTGACAACCCGTCACAGGCTGGGCATCAAGTCTGAACGCCCTCCCGTGTGGCCTGCTTCTGTGACACCACCTACTCCCTCCCAGGGGGCTCTGGGCCATCTTCACGTCCCTCCCCTCCTGGGGGGCTTCTCAGCCTGGGCCACACTTTTCCCAGTCCGGGGAGGGGTACCCCGTTCATCTCATCGCAGCTGGAATGTCCCCCGCCCCGGGGGAGGGGGCTTCTTATCCACAGGGGGACAAGTGAAGTCTGCAGAGGGGCAGAGCCCTGGGGGACCACCCAGAGCTGAGGACCCACTGTGTGTGGGCCTTCGCTGCCATCGTCTGTAGCCACGCGCTACGCCGTGAGCCTGTGTCTCTCCGTCTCTCCTCTCGCGGATGGCATCAACCTTGACCCTGTACCCAGTTCTGCGCTGGGCCCTGGGGGCTCAGGACACACCTGAGCAGAGCGTGCCACCAGGGGGCTCTCACGGCGCCCGCCGCCTGGACACTGCTGCCCTGCCCCCACAGTGGCCCCCGGGGTGTGTGCCTCGTTTCCAGGGAGCTGTGGGTAACCTTGTCCTCTGCTTCCCAAGGCCTCGGCCCCCATGTCACCGCTGACAGATTAAGACCTGAGCTCGAATCCCACTGCTACTCGTAGCCCCACATGGTCCGCAGCGGAAACGAAAGGACAGGGTTGGATTTTCTAGAAAGGCTGGCGTGGGGGCGGGAAGCCAGGCGGGGCTCAGGGGTCCCATGCACAGGAGTCTCTGCTCCCATCCCCCACCCTTGGCTGCAGGGTGAGAACGTCCCTGGCACCCCGCTTCCCGGGGTCCCCTCCTTCTGTCTCGGGAGCTGGCATCGCTCCCCCACCAACGACTTCGCTGCCTGCAGCAGTCAAGCAGTGCATGGGCAGAGCCTGCTGTTCTGGAAGGTTCTGCCGTGCGGTGCCTTCCAGCCTCGCCGGCCGATCGCCACATCTCGTTATGATAACATGTGATCAAAACTCAGTGAGGACCAGAGCGGGCTCCCGCGGCGTCTGCATCCGCGGGGCGTTCAGCCGGGACGCGGTGTTTGCTCCGGACGCGGGGTCCCGCGGGGGGCGGGGTGAGCGGGGAGCCGCCAGGACCAGGCCCGTCGCTCCTGCCTGCCCGGGGCCGGTCCCACCTGACGGCCCAGCTCGCCGGCTGCCTGCGTTTCCCGGCTTCAGCGTTCCTGGGACAACCCCATAAAGAAGTCTCTTAAAATGCGTCTTTGGAATTCTGACGCTGTCGCCTCCAATAAAAGCCATAGAAGGGAAATTTCAATAAGATAACTCAAGAACATTTAATTTTCTGCTCCTTTGGATTCGCGATCTTATTACAGCCGTTCAGTTAGCTAATAAATGTCCAATCCTGTCCAATCTTCACAGCAAGCGGAGAGGCTGGGATCTGAATAATTGGCTGGAAGGTCTGGGAGCAGCTTTTAGCTGACTCAGCCGCGGGAGTCGGTGGGTGCAGCGTCTGTCTGGCCCTGAGGGCGGGGGGGGGGGGGGGCTGCTGCCTCTAACCTTGGAGCACCCCCTCACCCCACCATGTCCGGGGGCTCTCTGTGTACCCGGATGGAAGGGTCTGTGAGGGCCGCGATGCTGGGGTGTCATTCTCGGAGGGGCGGAGGCGTCTGGGCCGGGACCCTGCGAGGTGGCCCAGTGAGGCCAGCCATATCAGAAAGGCTTTGTCACAACGTCGTATCCTGCCCAGCCTGGTGGCGATGGACGGACGCAGGCTGGGCTGTGGCCGCGGACCTGGCGGGGCTCACTGCAGACCGGTCAGCCTCCGTGTGAGCGAGGACCGGCCCGCCCCCACCTCCACCCCCAGGCGCCTGTCCCACCCCGCAGGGCCTGCGGGCTCAGGCTGCTGGCTGTTTCATCAGTTCTCTGGCTCCCGCTCACTCTGTAGGCCCTTGGATGAGGCCACCGAGGCTGGCGGCAGCTGCTGCCATTAAGAGGTCCCTACCCTTCCCCTCCCCCAGCGCGAGGCCACGCTTGGCCTTGGGGCAGCCGGGCCGCAGGGCTGCGCTTGGGCCCAGAGCATCGATGCATCACAGAGGCCGGTGCCCTGCGCATGGGGTGACCTCCGCGCCCCACAGATCGCGCGGGGCTCTGAGGCCGCGGCCCCGGGAGGTGGGGGGAGGGGCGGAGCTCCCTCCAAGGCGCTCTGAAGGCCCCTGCGGTTCAGGTCGCGTCCAGCCCCGATGGCATCTCGGAGCACGCCGGGGACCCCCACGCTGGGCGAGCCCCACGAACGCACGCGGTGCTTTCGCGATGGGGTTTCTTAGCAACGGCGCCCGAGCGGCCCGGTGCGTCCAGCGCAAGCGGATGGATGGATTCCGTCCGCGAAGGACGCTCGGCGCCCCGCCACCCGCCTCGCTATCCGTCTGGGGCCGGAGAGAGATGGCTTTACTTCCCCCATAACTCTTGAGAGCACAGTCCCCATTGTTCACTCGGTGACACGGACGTGCGGCCATCAGTCACCCGCACAGGGGGACGGGAGCCGTGGCTTGTGAAAGCTTCCGGCAGCTCAGGGGCGGCGAGCTCGGCCCGCGGGGACAGGGGGCGGTCCCAGCGCCGGCTGGCTCTGGCGCGTCCCAGGGTCTGCGCTCGGAGCAGCATTCCAGAACATTCCAATGGCCCGCTCGGCGCCACCGCAATTGTCCCAGGAAAATAGATAACCACTAATTTGTCACCGTTGAAGGCGTGGTGGCGACATTCCCGCCAGCGGGCGGTAGGACATGCTGAGCGGAGCACGGCTCACAAACGAGCTGCTTGCGGCCCCCGATGGCCGCTGGCCCCTCCGCCACGCGCCGGCCGCGTGTCCCGGCTCCCCCGGGTCCTCGCCGCCCGCGTGGTGGCCACGGCCTGGGAAGCTCGGGTGACAGCTGCTGCTGAGGGCGTGCGGGCCTCGCACTGCTGTGCCGGGGACAGGCCCAACCTGTCACCTCCCTGCGGACCCCACGGCGGATTCGGGGTGTCAGGGCGGGGACAGGGGCTGTTAGCCGCGGTCTCCCGTGAGCCACCAGTCCGTGCTGACTCCCACCAGAGGCCGGGCAAAGGCGGGGCTGGCCGGGGATGGCCCTGTGCCCTCCCGCTGGTCAGTGGGCATGGCCGAGCTGGCCCAGGGCTGCGGGCTGCGGGCACCACGTGCGTGAAATTGAGGCCGAGGGCACCAGCACGTTTGACCGCTGGCCTCGTGCGTCCGCGCCAGGGCCGGGGGCGTCTGTGCTCACGTCCCCTCCCCTTTGTGACGCCTTCCCTGATTTCCAAATTCACCGTCCTGATCAGGAGACTTGTACGGCTTCGGGCCGTAATTAAGGGCGTTCTGCATTATCCAATCGCGTATTAAAGAAGTATTTCCCCAGCCCCCCGAAGGCAGAGCTCAGTTTATAGAGAACGGTCTTGGCAAGATGCCTGGAGAAGTTTCCCGTTGTTCAGCAGGGGGAGGGGCAGGGGGAGGGGGACGGGGGGTGCGGGGACGGGAGCTGGGAGGGAGGGAAGAGACCCAAGAAAACACTTACAGATGGGGAAAGACCCACAGCTAAGCAACCGAGGAGGACATGGGCGCGAGGGGTGTCTTGTCTTGTGTGGATTAAGAGCAAGTAGAGGGCTTGAGAGGGACGGTGAGGGGAGGGGACCCATCCCTCCTGCTCCCGCCGGAGGCCCAGCACCCGCCGCCCTTCTCCTCCTGGCCCACCTGGAGCCGCCGCACCCCCAGCTCCCGTCTCCTGGGCTCGCAGTCCTGCCCTGGTTTCTGTGACTAGTCCTGTCATCAATTTCCCCAACGGGCCTCTGAACGGGAGGCTGGTGCCTGCCGCGAGCCTGACTTTCCCGAAGCAGCTTCATGATTTCTCTGCCGTGTCTAATGGCGGGAGGACTCCCTCCCTCTGCCACCTGGCTGGCTCGCTGTCCCTGGCCTGGCCTGGCCTTGGCTGTCCCCGCTGCGGGCCTGTCCCGGGTGGACGTGCCCTCCCAGGCCGTGTGCTGACGGCGGGCGGCTGGTGAGCGCGTCGGCCCCTGCACCTGTCCCTGGGCCACCGCCTGTCACTCGGCAGCTCCCCCGCATACCTGGACACACCTGGACACACCTGCACACACCTGCACACACCTGGACACACCTGCAAGCTCCCCGCACAGTTGCTTCTTCACGTGGAGACAGGTGGGATCTTCCTCGCTGGTGCTGGGCCCCTCCCCGGGGACCACCCTGCCTTCCCAGATTGTGACCGCCCTTCCAGTGTGGGCCCCTCCCACCTCCGTCCCACCCGACACCGGAGGAGGGGACACTCCAGCCAGCGCTGAGGCGTGGTCAGCCCGGCCAGTTCCACCCCTGAGGCCAACATCTCTTCTTTCCTGTGACCTCGTCACGCTGGAGACAACCCAGGCAGCTGACTTCCCTGGGGACAGCAGCCTTTCTGGTTATTCTACACTGCGGATGTCACTTGCCTTGGGAAGGTGCTCCTATTCCCGTGAAGGAGGCCAGTGACAAGCCACAGCGAAGGCCCATTCTGGTTTTCGAGTGGAATGAGTACTGGATGCTGAGTGCTGGGTGCTAGGTGCTGGGTGCTGGATGCTGAGTGCTGGGTGCTGAGTGCTGGGTGCTGTGTTCTGGGTGCTGAGTGCTGGGTGCTAGGTGCTGGGTGCTGAGTGATGGATGCTGGGTGCTGATCGCCTTGCCATCATCCCACCCAATGGTGCCACCTCCATTTTCTGGAGGAAGCCAGAGGCCGGAGGAGGCAGGCGCTGCACCCACACAAGACACCCCTCGAGCCCATGCCCCCCGCTGCAGGATGCAGGCGCGGGGCCTCCTGTGCTGGGGTCCCCTGTGCAGTGCACGTGCCCGGCCGTCCCCAGGTGGGAACCCCCTGCGTGGGGCTGCGCCCCGGGGTGGGGCGCAGATGGCTGAGTCTGGGCATGCTCCCACGCCGGACTAATCGCGCCCATCCGCGGCTCCCCCGGGAGTGGGTCCTGGATGGTCAGCCCCTGGGGGAGGGGCAGCGGTGTCCTCGTCCCCTCCTCGTGGGGGGCCAGGCCCAGCGGCAGCCGTCTCTTCAGTACAGTGGAGGGGGAAGGGCCGCGTCTCGGGTGACCGCGGTGAGCCGAAGGCCGCTGGCGAGGTGCTTACGACAAAGGGCCCCCATCCCCAGGTCGGCGGCTCTGAGCAGGGCGCTGGGGTGGCTGTGCGAGCCCCTGGGGTGTGGCACCAGGCGTTCCGGCCAGCCCCGCCCTCCTGGTGCAGCCCCCTGCTCCCGCTCCCCCCGCACCCCACCACGCAGGCTCCGGTCCCCGGGGGAGGGTGCCCGGTCCAGGGGGAAGGGCACCCAGACCCACCGCCGCGTCCACAGTCAGGGTCCCCGTTTCACGCTCCGCCCTGGGGCTCCGTGCCAGCGGGGCCCGCAGCGCTGACGGGGACCCCCACGCTCCGCGCTGATTCCGAGCCCCCCGCCCCCATAGCCTGAGCAGCTGTGAACCCCTTGTGGGGGGCTCCCGCCCGCAGAGCCCCGCCTGGTTCCGGCCCATTTCCTGCCGGCGTGAGGACTCCTGCGCCTTCCTTTCCCGGGAGCGGCAGCGGCATCTCGCGAGCGGATAATGGGTTTGGGTGATCCGGTAGATGGGTTCGCGTTCGTCTCCAGAACGTCTCCGCCGCCAGAGGCGTTTCCCACGGGCTCCGGGGCCGAGTCCCGCTCTGCCCTGGGCCTCCGGCTGCCCTGCGCTCGCTGAGTGTGGAGCGCGAACCCGCCCCGCGTGCGGGACGAAAGCCCTCGCGGTGGCACCTGGCGTCTGCGGGACAAGCTCGTC
>PVKZ01007527.1:0-22319 GCA_004027375.1 Macroglossus sobrinus | reverse complement strand
CACCCGGCACTGCCTGGTGCCCTCTGCTCAGGCCGCAAAGCTGTGACCTCAACAATCCCTTGGGGCCAACACAGCCCACCATCTGAAACCCTAAGACACAGGAACTTGATGTGGGTCCCAGTGATGGATTAGAAAGCTTTAGGTCTCATTTGCATGAGTGGACCCTCCCTCTGTCAGAGTTTGAATCGGGGAAGGAGAGACTTGGGAGAAGCTCTGCTTCAGCTGTGGGGATACAGAGGACAGGACTTGGTGATCATCTCCACCATGGCCTGGTCCCTCTCCTTCTCACCCTCCTCACTCACTGCACAGGTGACCAGATAAGCGGACAGGAGAGGAAAGCCAGGGAGGCCACATGAGGCCCTGCTCCCTCCTCTTGTCTCTAGCCCCAGCATCACCATCTCTGTGTCTCTCCCTCTTCCAGGCTCCAGGGCCCAGTCTGTGCTGACCCAGCCGTCCTCAGTGTCTGGGGCCCCGGGACAGAGTGTCACCATCTCCTGCACTGGAAGCAGCTCCAACATCGGGAGTTATGGTGTACAGTGGTACCAACAGCTCCCTGGAATGGCCCCCAAAACTCTCATCTAGGGTACTAACAGTTGACCCTCGGGGGTCCCCGAAGGAATTTCTGGCTACAAGTCTTGCAACTCTGCCTTTCTGACCATCCGTGGGCTCCAGGCATTCTACTTCCCAGGGCAGTGAAGCCAGAAAGATCCACCTGCAAAAAATCAGAAGCTCTCCTAGGAGAGCTGGGTGCTGTGAAATGGGCTGGAGGCTGTGGGTTCTGTGCCCAGCAGGGGGCGCTGGTGAACAGGTCCTCAGAACTGTTCTGGGCCAGGCAGGCTTGGAAAATGCTCAGTTGGCTCTTGCACACTTGGGCAGCAGTGTCCACAAGAGCATGAAGGGTTACTTTTCTGTACCTTGGAGGCACATGAGGATTCAGCTCTGATTCACACAGTTGCCTCATCCTCCTCCCCTCAGGGACTCATTGTCCAGGGGTGAATTATAGCCAAAGATACATGGACAACCACACAGCAAAATAAATTTGCTTGAGGAATGTGACCTATAGAGCGACCTGGGAACAGATTAGGAGACACCTGGGAGAAAGAGTCTCAATGCCAACAATTAGGCCTCAGAAAGCAGAGCTCTGGGGCTCTTTTGCCATGGTCCAGATTCCTCTCTTCTCCTAGTCACCCAATAGACAGGAGTTTCCTTTAGGGGACAGTGAAAGGACATTGGGGGTGGAGGGAGGAAGGGCATTTGCACTGCATTTTGCACCTATCATCTGAGCACAGGTGGTCATTCATTCACAATTTCTGCAACCTTCCAACCCTCCTTCCAGTGTCCTGGGTCAGATGCTGCTGCTCTGCCATCCACAGTGTCTGCCTTTGTTTAAATATGTTTTAAAAGTATATATTAAAACAGAGAACATGTCATATAAACTCAATTTGTCATTTTAGCAAGTTAATAAAGTCTAACCAACATGTGACAGTATGAGATTTGAAAAATCTAAGACAGTTGCATTTATGGTCATTGCTGATAGTCACACAATCCCTTTCACTCAGTGTCTCAGTCACCTACGGTCACTGTTCTGTGTGTTGTCCCAGCACCTGACTTTTATAAGATCTCCCCCAGGGGATATCAGGGTGACACTTGATCAGGAACAGAGAGAAAGCTAATTTACATGAAGAACTTACTCTTCCTCATGGGTCTAGGATACATAAAAAGGCCCAAGGACACCACACTCCTGCCCAGGAGCCTGAGAAAGCGACGTCCTGTGAGTGTTCCCACCATGGCCTGTACGGTGCTTCTGCTGGGGCTCCTCACTTATGGCTCAGGTCAGGGGAAGGGACTCTGCATCCTTGGGGGGCACTTGAAAGCTGAGTCTCAGGGTTACTTTGCCTCCCATAACACCTCCATCTCTCCTGTTTGTTTTAGGGGCTGATTCTCAGACTGTGGTGACTCAGGAGCCATCACTGTCAGTGTCTCTAGGAGGGACAGTCACACTCACCTGTGGCCTTAGCTCTGGGTCAGTCTCCACCAGTAACAACCCCAGCTGGTACCAGCAGACCCCAGGTCATGCTCCTTACACACTTAACTACAAAATCAACACCCGCCCTTCTGGTGTCCCTGATCGATTCTCTGCATCTATCTCTGAGAATAAAGCCACCCTCACCATCACGGGGGCCCAGGCTGAGGACGAGGCCAACTATTACTGCAATATATGGGACAGCAACTCTAAGAATTACACAGTGTTTCAGTCCCAGAAGGAAGTGACACAAAAACCTCAACACTTGCCAGGCTTGTGTCAGTCACTGCTGCTGAATCTGTGACCAAGTCTAGCTCAGTGGTGACTTGTGTTGTCAGGTCTCATGCATCACCTGATTTCCTTAGACCAGTAGTCCTGACAATGTCACAACCTTCTCTTCAGTTCAGCTTTTAGACTGATTTGTTGTTGTTCATGTATTCTCACGGTGTTCATGTTTTCACAGGCAAAAATTCCTTGCTCAGTCATAAATGTCTCGTGGTAGACACAACTGAGGAAGTCAAATCAGGTTGATTCTGGTCTTGCGCAGATCAGGGTACAGGACTGACTAAGCTTTGCTTCTGCTGTGAGTGCTTCAAAGTAATTCCATGAGCAGAAATGAAGTGTATTCTCTATACTATGAGTGAATTTTAAAAATTAAAGAAATAATACCATTTCAAACAGCCTCAATATTAAATATTAGGTATAAATCTGAGAAAAGATAAAAATCTTGAATACTAAAAATTACAAACTGTTGTGAGACAATGAAATAAAAACTGATAAGATCTTACTAGTTTATAGTTGAAATGGACAATGTAGTGACGATAAAAAAATTTTCCCAAACCGAATGAAAAACTGCCTGCAAGGTCATCAGGTAAAATGTCCTCACAATGAAGGATGAGGTAGGAAAGTTCAGGAAAGAAATGTAAATGGTACAGAAAAAAACCATAAATGAAACAATCCTTCTCCAGTTTCTTAACACCTGTCCTGGAGGAGGCACAGACCAGGTGGTGGACACTGTCTTGAGGGGTGACAGGCAGTGTGGGTGCAGCTTGCCTGGGATGGGTGTCGCTAGGCACTGAAGCGGTACTGTCACGTGTAATGTAAACCTGGGGTGACATAGTTGTGATTGTCACCTCAATCTAATGAATGGCCCTGTGACTTGTACCTTGTTTACTGAGAATCAGGATCACAAAGGCTCTGCATGGAAGAGGGTACCATGTGATTTCAGGAACTCTGACTCTGACTGCATTTTCAGGGGTTAGAAATGGAAACTGTATTCATAATTCCTGAGAAGACAATCTGAAGACCCTTCTCAGATAACGAGTGCCCTCTAAGAGCTGCCTCACTTCATCTCAGAAAGCCTGTGGTGATGTCTCTCCCACACATGGGGTGTCTCTAGCCTGATCTTGTGGGCGTGGATATTGGGGAATCTCGGATTCCCTGGCCTCCACTTCCTGAGGGTTGGCCTCCTCAAGGCCATTGTGCACCCAGGACACAGACTACTCCTCCTCCAACACTTAGATGGTTCCCCAGGAAGGGACATACAAAGGGAATAGAAAGTCAAAAGTCTGATGCCGGTATGGAGCAGAGAAAAAGATGTGAGGCAACTGGGCCTTAGCTCTGGGACCCAAAGAACAGGGTTGTGCATTGCATACATCACTCCTGGGATTCTTGTCTTCCTCACCCACATTAACACTCATGGTCATCCCTCCTCAGCTCTGCCTCACACCCTCCACTACGTGGGAACCATTTCATATGCTCACAGGTCTCAGCGTCTCTCCCTGTGTATCCAGCCTCCTTCAGGACAAGGACTCAGGGCAGCAAGTCAGTACCTACTGCCCTGGGAGAATCGGAACAGTGGCTGAAACATTGTCATTCTCACCCATGACACCACGCACATCTCATCAAAACTATGGAGCCATTCACATGGCCTCATACTCTCAGAATGTTGCTTTCTTTGTTGTCACAGTGTCACTTAGAGCTGAAGCTCTTGTTTCCAACTTGACGATGAAGCAAAATATCACTGATCCCCACACCCCAGGATTCTGTCCTTCTTTAGGGCACCGGGACCAGGAGATGAGAGTCAACCTCCTTGACCACCCAGAGACAATATCATCCATCCAGCAATGCCCTTTTAGGCTGATTTTTTGTTCTTTTCTTTTCAGAGTGTTTCCTTATCTGATCATGTGACGGCATGAGAAATGATCGTGCATCTCATCTCCTAACAGTCTTCCCACCCACACCTCACTCGGGGACAGCTGGGCTTTCCAGAAAATGGTGAGCATTCCTCTGATGTAGTATTTACTTTATGACAATCTTCATGTTGAACATTATAATAAAACTAAACTAAGGTGTAGACTTAACATATCAGAGGCTTTAAAGGAAATAATTATGGAAGGATAACATTCAAGGACAAGGAGAACCCACAGATGTTCTCAAAAACACAAGACATTTCTGTTCCTGATAGTGTTATGTCATGGAAAAGACAGACACAAAAAGCCAAGATGCATACAGTGGGGCCTGGGGACCCTGACACCAGCAACAGTTCCAACCGATTATTTTCACACGTAAGGCTGACCCAGGTGGAATTACGACCAGGTGTGAACTAACGGGGCTCTCTGTGGAACTTTAAGCATTGACCTTGTGGTTCAAGGTGGTCATGTGCCAGGAATGACCGCATGGGCTAGGCAGAAGCCCTGTCAAGTATCAGGTAATCTCAAAATATCTGATAACACAGCATATTCTTTGGATTCTGGAGGTCACTATTGACCTGGAAAAATTAATAGCTCAACCCCAACATCACAGATGGGACTTTCTCATACTATTTCCCTGGGTAGTGACATCAGAAAGATCCACCTGCAAAAATCAGAAGCCCTTCCAGGGGAGCTGGGTGCAGTGAAATGGTCTGGAGCCAGTAGGTTGTAAGCCCAGCAGGGGGCGCTGGGGGACAGGTTCTGAGAGCTCAGGGTCTGGGCCAGACAGGCTGGGAAAATGTGTCACTGGTTCTTGCACAGTAAGGCATCAGTGTCTCCAAGGGCATGATGGGTGATTTTTCTGTACCTGGGCCAACAGGAGGCATGTGAGCACTTGGCTCTGATTTACAAACTTGTCTCATATGTCATCCTCCTCCCCTCAGAGACTCATTGCCCAGTCCTTAATTATAGCCAAAGAGATGGACTATCACAGAATAAAAATAAATTAGCTTGAGGAATGTGAACTACAGTGCTACCTGGGCACAGGACAGGAGACACCTGGGGAGGGAGAGTCTCAATGTCAACAATTGGGCCTCAGCAACAGAGCTCTGGAGCTTCTCCTCCATGGTCCATATTCTAACCTCATCTCCTCTCACTGGACAGGACTTTCCTTTAGGGGACAGTGAAAGGACATTGGGGGTGAGGGGCGATAGGGCATTTGCACTGCCTTTTGCACCTATCATCTAGGCACATGTGGTCATTCATTCATAATTTCTGTGACCCTCCAACCCTCCTTCCAGTGTCTTGGGTCAGATGCTGCTGCTCTGCCATCCACAGTGTCTGCCTTTGTTTAAATATGTTTAAAACTATGTATTAAAATAGAGGGCATGTCGTATAAACTCATTTTGTAATTTCAGCAAATTAATGGAATCCAACCAACCTGGAACAGTATCAGATTTGAAAAATCAGATTTTGTTTATGGTCACCAGTTTTATTTGTGGTTACCAGTCTGTGTGAATTCCAAGCACTCGACTCTTCAGGAGATTCTCCAGGGGACATCAGAGCGACAGTTGAGCAGGAAAGAAGAGAAAGGTAATTTGCATGAAGCACTTACTCCTCCTAATGGGTCTGGGGCACATAAAAAGGGCCGAGGACACCACATTCCAGCCCAGGAGCCTGAGGAGGCCACGTCCTGTGAGTGTGCCCACCATGGCCTGGACGGTGCTTCTGCTGGGGCTCCTCGCTTATGGCTCAGGTCAGGGGAAGAGACTCTGCATCCTCAGGGGGCACATAAAAGCAGTGTTTCCGGGTGATCTTTCCTCTCATAACACTTGTGTGTCTCCTGTTGTTTTTAGGGGCGAATTCTCAGACTGTAGTGACTCAGGAGCCATCGCTGTCAGTGTATCCAGGAGGGACGGTCACACTCACCTGTGGCCTTAGCTCTGGGTCAGTCTCCACCAGTAACTACCCCGGTTGGTACCAGCAGACCCAAGGCCAGGCTCCTCGTATGCTTATCTACGAGACAAACAGCCGCCCCTCTGGGATCCCTGGTCGCTTCTCCGGATCCATCTCTGGGAACAAAGCCGCCCTCACCATCACGGGGGCCCAGCCTGAGGATGAGGCTGACTATTACTGTTTAGTCTCGCATAGTGGTGCTCGCACAGTGATACACGCAGATAGGGAAGTGAGACAAAAACCTCAGCCTGCTCAGGAGTTTGTTCTGAATAATGAAAAGTTAGTAGCCTTGTAGCTTATTCTTTGAACCTTTCCTGTTCGTAATGTTTCACTATCCATTTTTCATTCAACATTCTGATTTTTCAAGAAAAATAAAATCAAAATAATCTGTGATAACACAGAACTGTTGATTTGTTGTTCATGAGACAAAACCAGGACCAGTGGAGCTGCCCTTTTCTCTTGAAATTAGGAAAATGTACCTGTTCCAACTTTCATCTTCATCAGGGCCCAGGAACCTCCCTGCTGGTGGATCCTTTTCCACAGCATGGACTCTGCTCCCCCAGGAATCAGAGCACAGATATTTCCATCCTGCCAGGCACCTGAGTTCAGGGCTGACTGAGGGTCAGTGTGTTCAATGGATGAGACACTGAGATGTGAGATGATGGTGAGGACCCAGGCCCAGGAGCAGTGACATACAGAGAGCTGGCCCGACACCTGAGCATTCAGAGTGTGATTCAGGGTGGGGAGACAGCTCAGGGGAAAACTGGGGTCTGACAAACTCTCTTTATGGGTCGTGAGTGGGTGGGGTGCCACATAGCCACTGGGAAACAGCTGCTAAGTCTGCTCCAGGAAAGAGGGTGAAGGTGGTCCGTGAATGAGGTGCTCCTACAGTGACACCACTGAGGACCATGAGGCCTCCTGCAAGTGGTTCTCCTAAGCCCACAGGCACTGACAATGTCCTTTAGTCCCCTCAGATCCCACTGAAGCTTTCCAACAATCCAGGATGTGGGGTGGACTCTGGGACAATAGGAGCAGAGACTTCCCATGCGTGTCACTCCCACAGTGAGGGTCTTGATGATCTCAGGTCTGAGGTTAACTTCTCCTGCATAGGGGTCAGCAGACATATTAGGAGTCACTGTGGAAATATTCCCACAGGCTCCCAGGCAGAGCCTTAACCTAGGACAGCAGCGAGGGACCTTCTGGGATCTGAGCCTGATTCTCCTGACCCAGGTTTGTTTCTAGAACTTCGCTGACCATCTGGTCTCCAGCCTAAGGACGAGGCTGAGGATCACGGTTACAGAGCTGAGAATGACCCCGATGCATGAGGATCTCCTGTTTGTGGGGACACGTAATAAATCTGCTCTTTACTCCCCAGTCAGACTCATCACTCCCCTATCCCTGCTTGGGACCCACACATGCTCTATATCTCCAATAATGCTGGGTGGAGATGACATGGAGAATGGAAGTCGAGCCTGTGTGACCCAGGAGATCTAGGTTCCTTCTGCTCCTCCCCTCGGTGGCCCATGAGTTTCACTCAGGGTTTTCTGATCATTCCCTGAGATCTGGAACCTTCACTAAGTGTAGTTTCTTTTTTTTTTTTTTTCCTCCAGAATTTCCATCCTGGAGGAACTGCTGGAGTTGAAAGGACCTCTTCCCATTACGGACGTGGCTCTCACACCCATCACCTGCTCACCTTCCCCACTTTAATATCACAGACCTGGTTATGTTCACACCCTTTTTCAGGTAGGAAGATGTTTGAATGCATCCCAGTCAGTGGAGGCCAGATAGTAGGACCCAATCCTTATTTTACAGAGAACTTCAATATTAAATGAAAGTTTTCAGAAAGCTCGGTTCTTCCTTCAGTGACAATATTGGTGTATTTATGAATAAAGTTAATTAATGTGGGCCTCCAATAGACCTTGGAGGCCACTATGGTAGGATAGGAAAAAAAAAGGTTTAAACAAATAGCTTAGTTCTCAATTCTAAGAATAAAACAAGTTTAAAATTAGACTAAATAAGGAAAAAGAAACAAAAACATATGGATACAAAAGATGACAGCATAAATCTTCAGATTAGCAATTAATGACAGATGAAACCCAGAGTGGTGATCAGGAAGGACACGTTTTCTCTGACATCGTTACATTCTATTGGCTAGAGAGACATCTAAAGTCCCGCACAGAAGGGGACATGCCTCTAGGGAACGGTCACTGCTCTATATTGGTTCTGACCTATGAGGAGTTTGTACAAGAGACACCACCTCTGTCCTGACCACCAAACAACCAAGGAACCTGTGGTCAGACTCACCCTACGGACTCTGAGTAGAGCATAGAGACTATCCTCAGGGGATGGGGAGGCCACATAAGGGGACACATGGCTTGGCCCTTAATCAGGGGAAGTTGGATAGAGTCCTAAGGAGCAGAAGCTCTTTCTGATGGGCTCTAGTCATCATGTTACAAAATGAAGTATCTGGGTCTGGGCACCATGGAGCACACAGTGACTGTTTTTGTGGAGTCTGAAGTGACCACAGCTGGGAGACACACCTGGAACTGCTTGATGCCGCCTATTCAGGGCTCATAGCTGTGACAACCTCACCTCAGAGGCCTCACACAGCCCCACCCCTGACCAGCCTCTAACACCCTCAGGCAGAGGGGCCTGACCCGGTCCTAGTGAGGGATCAGAAAGCTGGGGGTCTCATTTGCATGAGTGGAGTCTTCCTCTGTCAGAGCTTGAACAGGGGGAAAGAGACTTGGCGGAAGCTCTGATTCAGCTGTGGGGACACAGAGGACGGGACATGGTGATCACCTTCATCATGGCCTGGTCTCCTCTCCTCCTCACCCTCCTTTCTCACTGCACAGGAACTGGATAAGAGGACAAGAGATGGGGCCCTAGGAGGACATATGGGTCCCCACTCCCTCCTCTTGTCTCCAGCCCCAGCATCACCATCTCTGTGTCTCTCCCTCTGTCAGGCTTCTGGGCCCAGTCTGTGCTGACCCAGCCGTCCTCAGTATCTAGGGCCCCGGAACAGAGTGTCACCATCTCCTGCACTGCAAATAGCTCCACCATCAGGGATAACTATGTGCAGTGGTATCAACAGTTCTCGGGATCGGCTCCCAAAGTCCTTATCTATGGTGATAGCAATCAAGAATCGGGAGTCCCTGACCGATTCTCTTGCTCCAAGTCTGGCAACTTGGCCTCCTTGACCATCAGTGGCTGAGGACGAGGCTGATTATTACTGCCAGACTTATGATGACAGCTTCAGTGCTCGCACAGTGCTCCAGGGCCAAGGGGAAGTGAGACAAGTACCGGCTGTTTCCTGTGCAATGGGGCTTCCCCGGGCAGACCGCAATCCTCTGATCAGACAGCTGTCTCTTTTGCTTGAGCAAAAAGTGAGGTGAGACCCGCCCCCAGGAACTTTGTATGGATAATGTGCCCTCGTCCTCTCTAAATATGTTCCCTGTACCTGTCTTCATTGGTAACACATTGACTAATTTTCTATGACAGAGCAGAAATTCTTAGACGTGGGGTGGGCTGCCCTGGGGGCAGAGTCCATGAGGGGTGTGCTGGCATCAGGGCTGAGAAGCGTAATCCACAGACTGGGAGGCTGAACCAGCAGAAATGTGTATTCTCATAGGTCTGAGGATGGGAAGATCCAGACAGAGGTGTTGGCAGGTGGATCTCCCCTGAGGCCATGCTCCTTGGCAGGCAGACGGCTGTATTCTCCCTGAGTCCTCACAGGACCTTTTCTGTGCACTCACTTCTGTTTTTTTCCCTTTTCTTAAAAACACACCAACCCTTACAACTCAACAATAACAACAACAACAACAAAAAGAACAATCTAATTAAAAAACAGGCAGAAAACCTGAGCAGATACTTCTCCAAAAGAGGAAATACAGGTGACTAAACAGACGTATGGAAAGATGCTCAAGGTCACTAAGCATCAGAGAAATGCAAATTAAAGCCACAATGAGATATCACCTCATACCTTTCAGAATGGCTATCATCAATAAATCAAAAAACAGCAGTGTTGGTGAGGATGAGGAAAAAAAAGAAGTCTCATACATTATTGGTGGTAGTGAAAGTTGGTACAGCCACTATGGAAAACAGCATGGGGGTTCCTCAAAAAATTAAAAATGAGTATAAATTTTGACTCTGAAATTGCACTTCTGGGTATTTATGCAAAGAAAAACAAAACAATAATTCATAGAGATCTATATACTCCAATATTCCTGGCAGCACAATTTACAATAGCCAAGATATGAAAGCAACCCAAATGCCCATCAACAGACGATTGGATAAAGAAAGTATGGTTCATATATACAATAGAATATACTCAGCCATTAAAAAAAGCATGGCAGAGGGAATGCAGTTAGCATTAATATGATGGCTAGATGGAGGGCCAGGGGAGGGACAGAGCAATTAGGGGGATCAATTTATGAACATTATAGATGTCTAAGCAATGTACCGTATACTTGAAACTAATTTAAATAAATAAATTTATTTAAAAAATATACCAACCATACTGAGTAGGGCACCACCTTATGATCTCATTCACCTTATTTACCTCTTACAAGGCCCGATCTCCAGAATCAGTCACTTTGGGGGTTTCGGTTTCCAATAGGATTTTGAGGGACACAGTTCAGTCCATATCAAGGAGTCAAAACAAAACCTAGGACACAGAATGCAGCTGTGTCTGACCCAGAGAAGACTACTGTCCAAATGAAGCATATCCACAATGTACTGAACACCTACCATGTGCTTGACTTGAGTCTAGAGGTTCAGGATTCACTGCAGACAAACAGGAAGTGTCCCCATGCTCAAGGAGCTGACACTCTCTGGGAGAAGAGAGAGAACATACAAATCAAAATATAGTGTCCCGGGTTGATTTCTAACCTGGGGACAGAATGCCTCTGCGATCCCAGGCATCCATCCACACAGCAAACCTCCAGAATTAGAGACTCGCCCTCCCTAGCTCATTGGACAGGAACCCCGGCATTCAGAATGACCAGACCCAATCACTCACACCATCTCCCCCGACTCCACCATGGTTAACAGGGGCAAGGTGGTCTGATTTGATTTAGACGACACAGGCCCTGACCCTGGACTTGGAAATTGGTCAGTCGAATGCCAACTACATGGCTGGGGATCAGGGTCCAGGTGGGAGAGGAGAAGAACAAAGATTTTTCTAATTCATCCCCATCATGCACCTCAGTCTGCCCTCCACCCTGATCATTAGATCTTGTTGGTTGTTGTCCTGTGTGTTCTGGGACCTGGGCAGGAGAGACAGGGCCAGGTGATTCTTGTCACATAAAACCACACTTCTGCCTCCCTGAATATTTTAATATCTTATAAAAGATCAATTTCAGGTAACATCCCATCCACTTCCATATGTGAGCATCCATTTAAATACTGAATAGCCTCATCACGTAGAAAGCTGCACAAAAGTTCCTTCAAGGTCTTCTGTTCCCTGACAGAGTCAGAAGAGTGAAATATTTTCAAGAAATCACACCAGTGACACTACCCCCCCCCCATCACCTGGTTGCTTTTGCTCCTCTTAATGCAGGTGAGGACAGTCCCAGAGGCCCAGCTCATGATGCTCTGACCATTCGCTCCTGCTGTTAGTCCCAAGCATCTGCCCCTTAGGTCACCTTGAGGTCACTGCTGACAATCCCCGCCTCACGGCTTCCCGTTCATGGGTGGTACTATCAGAGTCACCCTCCTCTTCTGTATTGTGAAAGGAGACAGGATTCTGTACTGTGGGGATGTGGTTGCAGGGGGCCAGTGAATGGTGTCTGAGGGGCGTGTGCTCATCTGGACTGTCTTCTCCTCAAATGTGATCCATGAACATCACAGCCCCAAACATGGGATGCCCTGTTCCTCTTCTCACTTTCAATCAACACAGCAATCGATTAGCTGACAATTCTAGAGATTACTACACACGTATATCCATGGGAGAGCAGTTGGAATCCATGCTTTCATGGACAAGAGTTTTGGGACATTAAAAATTTTGTTGAGGTGATGTGTTTTCAGAGTCAGTGAAGGAGTAGGATGAGGAATGCAGAGGCTGGAAAGTGAAACAAGACAAGTCCTACCGATGATGGTTAAGGAGGGACGATGATGGCAGGTGGTTCTTTGAACCATTCTCTGTAGTTCATGTAACTTCAACATTGTCACACTTAATTCTCTATTCCTATCAGTGATGGTGTGTCTGTCCTGCTATTAAGAGTCACTCAAGTTGCCCAAGTAGGTTTTCACCTTGATCTCAGGCTTAAGGCCATTACCTCTCAACAGACGAGGAGTAGTTGGCGGGGCGTCCATAGAAGGAACAGGAATTCAAGGTTTTTGAAAAAACAAGAAAAGTGAAGAAAGCTGGAGTTCTGAGACAAGGTGGGCCTATGAGTAGGTGTTGAGGGGACGGGGCCAGACCATGAAGACACCAGAGGGGAGCTAAGAAGTTGGGGTTCTGTGCAAATAGCTGTGAGGAGGTATGGAAGGGTATTAATCAGGGGTGACCTGCCTGAGCTGAAGGCAGATGGTCCCTCCTAGTTGGTGTCTTGTTGAGAGTGCCTGGGGGAACTTGCTGTTCCTGGGCCTATGTCCTTTGATAAAAGGCCCTGTGAGTCTGCAAGTTTGGAGATGATTAGACCATTTGCACAGAAAATGCAATGATGAATATGGGGCACAGTGAAGACGTGATGGCTTCTGCTTTCAGCTGCCCGGGCCCTCACCACTTTTTAAGCACATCACAATTTCACATTCAGCTTGTTACTAAACTAAGGCAATAAATGAGCAAGTACAACTAGGGGAAATTTTATTTACAATGTGAATAGATATATAGACCCTTCAGATAATTTCTGACAAGTATATGACGCAGATATCCAGACAACTACAGTCTGAGATATAAGGTCAACGCCCGACATAAAGAAGCATGTTGCACTCCCCGCTGGTAAATGCAAAGCCTCCGAACCGTTATTTCTACCAGTAACTTCATGAACTGTGATCTCCGTAAGAACTGTAAACGCACTATATGGCTTGAAATGTTTGCTGAATTGATCTTTTTTGGATATGCCATGGAATATATTTCTGGAAAATTCCCTTTCTGTGTCACTTCTCCAGCAGCCCTACAAGCACTTCAAACCACATTAACAGCGCTCATGGCCATGACCTTGGAAATCAAGCCCACTGTGGATTTACTTTTGCAACATCTTCAATTGTGGTGAAAGCAAATTGATTTGTCATATGTACATTTTGCACGTTGTAGAGATAGAGACTCCCTCGGAGTGTGAAACTACAGTGTTCACTACAGTGTATCAGAATCATAATATCTCGGAACAGCCCATGGGTGTGTTAAGCTGCACACACCAGTGGGGCGCTCAGAAAGTTGGGCCACGGGGAGGTATGTGCCCTCTGACCAGCAGCGGGAGCCGTTGGACCGCCCTGTGGTCCCTGCAGGGGTTGCTGAGTGAGGAACATTCACTCAAGGGAGCCTGAGCCTGGAGGCAGTTCCCTGATGGGACTCAGCAGGTGTGTCCTCTCTGGCCTGGCAGAGTCCCATGAGCAGGGTTCTCTGTGTGGTGCCAGTAGGTGCTTCCTCACAGGGCTCTCCCAGGGGGTGAAGCCAACCTCCATCCTCCTCAGTCTGAGTGTAACTGGGGTCCCGCACCAGGGCTCAGGGAGGGGCTGGGCAGTCACTGGATGGACACACATTTGCATGTACAGCCCCTCCTCTGGTGGGAGCAGCAGACACATTGGGGGTTCCCATCACTAGTGCTTCCAGGAAGAACCCCTAGGACTGTGATTTCAGATGGCACTGATTGACATTCCGAGGTCCCATCGTGACATCCTCAGCTCTCTTTGACAACCCTTGGAATCCAGTGTGAGGATAGGGTTGATGATCACTGTCACACACCTGGCTTTAACATTTATGTCACCAAAAACTATTGCTCCATGTTGAAGTGTGGTGAACACCTGCCCTCCAATCCTGTCCAATCCTGTCTGTTCCTACCTGTGACCTGTACCAGCTCAGGTTGTGTCATTCTCTGGCACCTATAACTAACAGCAGAGAATGGGATCAATAACAATAACCCTTTTCTTACTGGTCTCCCCATACACACACCATCAATTTGACCTCAGAAATAAAAATAGTTTTCCACACATGGTGGGTGTGAATGATGTGGGCTGTGTCCCCTCAAGATTCAAATGCCTCTGTAGGACCCCAGATTTCCCCTCGTCCTGCCCTTGTTTTTCCGGTCATCCCCTGAGCTCAGAACCCCCAGGAGAGCTGAGTTTATGTTGTTTTCCTCCAGTTATTTTTCTGCCCTGGTCCATTGTTACGAATGGCATTGGATAAATCTCAGTTATTTCGGGCCTAGAATAACTGCGGTCCCAACCCCTAGTATCATACAGCCATCACCCGAAAGTCCTACTTTCCTTCGGTGCCAGTGTTTGCCAGTGAAATGAACCAGGACAAAGGAATTTTGAAATAACAGGCCCTGGGGGCTCCGAAACCAGTAGTGGAGGAGGAATACTGAAAAAGAGGGAGTCTCTTTACAGAAATGGTCTTTTTATATTAATCCAGATACCAGAACAATTATGAAATAGACTTAAATCTTGAAGTTCTCAGCATGTGAACAGGTAGAACCTGTGTGAGATGAAGGAAGATTTGCTCACCACCAGGGAGGATTTGGGCTGAGAACGGGACCTCTGTATGGTCTGTGGTGTTCATGAACGTGGACTTGGAGGACAGCAGATGTGAACGGGTACTGAGCTGTCCGTCACAGAAGGAACGTCTGAGTGCTCAGCATTGTGGTCCTGACACACGATGGGTGAAACAGGTGAATTCCCGCAATGGGCCTCACCCGCCCCAGCCCAGGTGGGTAGCAGGTGCCAGTGCGGGCCTTAACGGATCAAAGCATAGCCAAAGAAGCTCTCGTCTGTGGCACGACGCTGAGGGGAGCTGCTCTCCGCTCCTCCGCCACAGGGGTGGCTCCCCGTCCCTGGTTCTTCTGCCTTGTGCAGCTTCCCAATCCTCACTTCACCACTGGCTCCTAACTGCCACCTGGACCTTCTTCATAACAAAAGGCATTGTGACCTTTGGCACTTCAAGAATGCCAAGAGACAATGTGGAGGGATGACAGACGTCAGGGTCCTTGCTAGTTCTATGACCTCCCGGCACATTCATGATGAAATATGTAACAAGTGCTATGTCCTTTGTCATTCTTTAGACTACATTTCTAAAAAGTATGAATAGTTATAGTGACCTATAAAAGGTAATGCTTTGGTGTTTTTGGATTTTTTAATTATTCTTTCTCTATTTTCTTTTCTAATAAATTTTAGACACTTCCATCCATTTCAAAAATTATATAAATGTGCATATATGTGTATTATATATGTATTTATATGCAAATGCATAAATACATAAAAATGTGCATATAGCATATACACATATGTGATACTATAATTTATAATAATAAATATATATTTGGCCTTCATCCCATTTTTGAAACAGAGCTCCTAAAATCCATGAATTTCCAAACTGACCAGAGCTATAAAGAGTCTTTTGTTTTTTAACAAGATGACTTTGGGACTCACCAGAGAGACGGAGCTGGTGGCCAGGAGGGTCCACCTTGTGCTTAGAGGGTTGGAACTCTCAGTCATGGTCCCCTGACCACGGGGGAGGGTAGAGGGGCTACAGGTCAATGGCTTGTCTGTAGCCAGTGTACATCGACCATGCGCAAGTAAGGCAGTCTTCATATACACCCAAAGGGTCTGGGTCCTGCAAGCGTCAGGGCTAGTGATCACATGGAGCTGGTAGAGAGTCAGTGCTTAGAGAGGGCCACACCCCTTCCCCACAGCCCGCTTTATGCATCTCTTTCATAATCAATTGATAGCAAGTAGAATGTTCCTCTGAGTTCCGTGAGCCTGTCTAACAATTAAATGATTCAGACCCAAGGCGGTGGGGAAAAATTGTTGGTCCTTCCATCTATAGTTGGTCGGTCGGGAACAAATGTAATAACCTGGACTTGTGACTGGCTTCTGAAGTTGAGGGTGGGCTTGTGGGGGATGAGGGAACTCTGGTGGGACTGAACCCTTTACCTGTGGAACCGCATGCTGTCTCCAAGTAGATGGTGGCAGAATCCAGTAGAATCATAGGGGTTGAATTTCTCAAAACCTCCGCCCTTCACACATTAGAATTGGTGTCCATACTTTAAACATAGAATATATTTAACTAACCTGTCAGAGGGGCATTTGGTTATTAGAGCAGAAATTAACACGAATCATTCTCTGTCTGATGTGCATTGAGCCTCTCAAATACAGATGATGAGAAATTAAATAATCATGCAAATGGTATGAAACAATCTATTAGCTAGGATGTTTCCAGGATGGCAGCACAGGAAGACGCTGAGCTCACCCCCTCCCAGGAGCTCAGTGAAAGTTCAGCCACACTGAGGACAATTTTTCTGAGATATGCTGAGGGCTGACTGCAGGGCTTCTGCACAATCCAGGAGAGGCCCACACAGAGAAGGTGGGGCTGGGGAAGCTCTGGGCATGGAGGGAGGTCTCCAGGGTCAGAAGAGGAGGGGAACACCATGGTTTCATGTCCTCTCCTCCTGGCACAGGTGGGTGCTCTACCCAGGTGCTCTCCTCTACCCTGGTGCTCTCTCCAGCATGTACGGCCTCCGTGGCACGTTCCAGGACACCCCACATGGATTCACTCCAGCAGGAACATAGAGCCCCACCACGCATGCACACACATTTGTCCTGAGCCCATTCCTACAGGCCAGCTGGCACCCCAGGGTATGCAGTGTCCACCCTGACCCCAACCAACCTGTCAGACCACCCAGCACAGTCTACACGGAGTTCAAATCTACACACATCCATATTTTCAAGATCAGGAGAGAAAGCTATTTCATCTAATTCTTAGGACAAAATAAAGGGAGTCAAAATAATGAGAAAACTTGGGAATATGTTCCAAATGAAGTAACAAGAAAAAACAAACTTCACAGTCAAGGGAGCTGGGGACAGACAAACCCTGTAGTCTGCGTAGAGCATAAAGACTTGCTGAGATGGTGGTGAGGCCACATAGTGACAACTGTCTTGGACCTCAGGCAGGGGACAAGGAACACAGCGATGGGGAGGCAGGAGTTGTCTCTGAGGGACTCTGGACACCCAGTCACACAAAGGTGTGTTGGACCTGAACACCAGAGGGCTCTCAGGGCAAGCTTCTGAACTCAGGGTATTCAGAGCTGGGACCAGCCATCTGGCACTGCCTGGTGCCCTCTACTCAGGCTCACAGCTATGACAATTTACCCCCCCAGGTCCCACACAGCCCCACCCCTTTCCACTCCCTGACACTTTCAGGCAGAGAGGCCTGCCCCTGGTCCCACTGAGGGATCAGAAAGCTGATGGTCTCATTTGCATGAGTGGACCCTCCCTCTTTCAGAGCTTGAAGAGGGGAGGGAGAGACTTGGGGGAAGATCTGCCTCTGCTGTGGGGACTCAGAGGGCAGGACTCAGTGATCATCTCTACTATGGCCTGTTCCCTTTTCTTAATCACCCTCCTCACTCACTGCATAGGTGACTGGATAAGGGGACAGGGAAAGGGATTCTGGGAGGACTTATGAGGCCCTGCTCCCTCCTCTTCTCTCTAGCCCCAGCATCACCATCTCCGTGTCTCTCCCTCTTCCAGGCTCCTGGGCCCAGTCTGTGCTGACCCAGCCGTCCTCAGTGTCTGGGGCCCCAGGACAGAGTGTCACCATCTCCTGCACTGGAAGCAGCTCCAACATCGGGGGTGGCAATAGTGTGCAGTGGTATCAACAGTTCCCTGGAGCAGCCCCCAAACTCCTCATCTATGGTACTAGCAGTCGACCCTCCGGGGTCCCCGACCGATTCTCTGGCTCTAAGTCTGGCAACTCGGGCTCCCTGACCATCCATGGGCTCCAGGCTGTGGACGAGGCTGATTATTACTGCTCAGCATGGGATGATAGTCTCAATGCTCGCACAGTGCTCCAGACCTGTGGGGAAGTGAGACAAGAACCTCCTGTTTCCTGTGCAATGAGGCTTCCCTGAACAGACCCCACTGCTCTGACCAGACAGCTGCCTTCTTTGTTGACCTAAAAGTGAGTTGAGACTCACCCCAGGGACTTTGTCTAGATAATGTGCCCTCGTCCTCTCTAAATCTGTTCACAAGCCTGTCCTTGTTGACAACACATTGACTGATTTTCTGTAAAAGAATAGAAATTCTTAGATGCAGGGCAGGCTGTCCTAAGGACAGAGTCCATGAGGGGTATGCTGGTGCCAAGGCTGCTGAAGTATATTTTATAGACCAGGAGGCTAAACCAGCAGAAATGTGTGTTCTCACAGGTCTGAGGGCGGGAAGCTCAAGACAGAGGTGTTGGCCTCTGGATCTCTCCTGAGGCCTTGCTCCTTGGCTGACAGATGGCTACATTGTTCCTGAGTTCTCACAAGTCTTTTTCTGTGCACTTACTTCTGGTTTCTCCTCCTTTTCATAAAACCACAGAAACCCTTACAACTCAATAACAACAAAAGCAAAACAAAAAATCCAATTAAAAATGGGCAGAAAACCTGAGCAGATACTTCTCCAAAAGAGGAAATACAGATAGCTAACAGATATATGAAAAGATACTCAAAGTTGCTAAGCATCAGAGAAATGTAAATTAAAACCACAATGAGATATTACCTCACACCTGTAAGAATGGCTATTCTCAATAAATCAAAAAAACAGCAAGTGTTGGGAAGATGTGGAGAAAAAGGAACCCTCATACATTGTTGGTGGGATTGCAAGTTGATACAGCCTCTATGGAAAACAGTATGGAGGTTCCTCAAAAAATTAAAAATAGATATACCTTTTGACTCAGCAATTGCACTTGTGGGTAATTTACCCAAAGAAAAACAAAAACAATAATTTTTAATGATCTATGCAACCCAGATGCCCATCAACAGACAATTTAATAAAGAAATTATGGTTCATATATACATTGGAATATCTTCAGCCATTAAAAAAGTAAAATACTGATATTTGTAATGACACTAGAGGTTATTATGTAATGAAACTAGAGGTTATTATGCTGAATGAAATAAGTCAGACAGAGAAGATAAATACCATATGATTTTACTTATAGTCAGTATATAAGGAATAAAGAACCAACTAATGAAAAATAGACTCACAAATACAGTGGACGATTTGGTGACAGAAAGAGGGGAGGGAGGTTGGAAGGCTGGGAGAATGGGGTTAAGGGTTAAAGAAGTACAAATTAGTAGTTGATAGTTGGACACAGGAAACATGGCAGAGGGAATGCAGTTAGCATTACTATGATGGCTAGGTGGAGGAACAGGGGAAGGAGGGAGCAATTAGGGGGACCATTTTATGAACATTATAGATATCTAATCAATGTACTGTATGCTTGAAACTAATTTAAATAAATAAATTTATTTAAAAAATATACCAACCATACTGAGTAGGGCACCACCTTATGACCTTGTTCACCTTAATTACCTCCTACAAGGCCCGATCTCTAGAATCAGTCACCTTGGGGGTTTGGGTTTCCAATAGGATTTTGAGGGACACAGTTCATCCCATATTAAGGGGTCAAAACAAAATCTAGGACACAGAATGCAGCTCTGTCTCACCCAGAGAAGACTAGATGATGCACATCCACAATGTAGTGCACACCTACTATGTGCCTGGCTTGAGTCTAGAGGTTCAGGATACACTGCAGACACAAGAAGTGTCCCCATGCTCAGGGAGCTGACATTCTCTGGGAGAAGAAAGAGAACATATGAGGAAAAATATAATGTCCGGGTTGGTTTCCCACCTGGGGACAGAATGCCTCTGTGATCCCAGGCATCCATCCAGACAGCAAACCTCCAGAATTAGAGACTCGCTCTCCCTGGCTCATGGGACAGGAACCCCGGCATTCTGGACCTGATCACTCACACTGCCTTCCCGGACCCCACCATGACAAACAGGGGCAAGGTGGTCTGATTTGGTTTAGACAACTTAGGCCCTGACTCTCGACTTGGAAATTGGTCAATTGCATGCCAACTTCATGGCTGAGGGATTCGGGGTCCTGGCTGGTGGAATGGCAGAAGCCAAAAGGTTTTTTTAATGTGTCCCCATTCTAGGACTCACTCTGCCCTCCACCCTGATTGTTAGATCTTGTTGGTTGTTGTCCTGTGGGTGCTGGGACCTGGGCAGGGGACACTGGCCAGGTGACTCCTGTCACATAAAACCACACTTCTGCCTCCCTGAATATTTTAATATCCTGTAAAATTTCAATTTCAGGTGCTGTCACACCCATTTCCATCTTTGGGAATCAATCTAAAATTGAGTTGTCTCAAGAGATGTAGACAGCTGCAAAAAGTGTTCCTTCAAGGTCCTCTGTTCCCTGACAGAGTCAGAAGAATGAAGTATTCTCAAGAAATCACACCAGCAACACTTCACCCCCATGATCTGGGTACTTCTGCTCCACTTAATAGAGGTGAGGACAGTCCCAGAGGCCCAGCTCATGATCCTCTGACCATTCGCTCCTGCTGTCAGTCCCAAATATCTGCTCCCTCAGGTCACCTTGGGTCACTGCTGAGAATCCCCACCTCACAGCTTCCCGTTCATGGGTGGTACTATCAGAGTCACCCTCCTCTTCTGTATTGTGAAAGGAAACAGGATTCTGTACTGTGGGGAATGGGTGCAGGAGGCCAGTAAATGGTGTCTGAGGGCGCGTATGCTCATCTGAACTTTCTTCTCCTCATATGCGATCCATGAACACCACAGCCCCGAACATGGGATTCTGTGGTCCTCTTCTTGCTTTCAATCAGCATAGCAATCGATTAGCTGACCATTTAGGAGATAACTGCACACATATATCCATGGGAGAGCAGTTGGAATCCATGCTTTCATGGAAAAGAGTTTGGGGACATTAAAAATACTAGTGACGTGACGTGGTGTGCGGAAGTGTTTTCACAGTCAGTGAAAAAATAGGATGAGAGACAGAGGCTGAAAGGTGAAACAAGACAAGTCCTACCGATGATGGTTAAGGGGGGACTATGGTGGCAGGTGGTTCTTTGAACTATTCTCCTAGTTCATGTAACATCAACATTGTCACACTTAATTCTCTATTCCTATCAGTAATGGTGTGTCTGTCCTGCTATTAAGAGTCACTCAAGTTGCCCAAGTAGGTTTTCACCCTGATCTCAAGCTTATCTCCAACCTGATCTCCAACAGACAGAGGAGGAGTTGGCTGGGAGGACATGGAAGAGAAAGGAATTCAGGGTTTTTGAAACAACAGTAAAAGTGAGGGAAGCTGGAGGTCTGAGAACAAGGGGGACTGTGAGTGGGTGTAGAGAGGACGGGGCCAGACCATGAAGGCACCAGAGGGGAGCTGAGGAGTTGGGTTCTGTGCAAGTAGCACTGAGGAGGTATGGAAGGCTTTTAATCTGGGGTGACCTGCCTGAGCTGAAGGCAGATAGTCCCTCCTAGTTAGTGTCTTGTTGATAGTACCCGGGGGAACTTGATATTCCTGGTCCTATGTCCTTTAATAAAAGGCCCTGTGACACTCGAAGTTTGGAGATGATTGGACCATTTGCACAGATAATGCAGAGATGGATGTGGGGCACAGTGAAGACGTGATGGCTTCTACTTTCAAATGCCCAGGAACTCACCATTCTGCAAACACATCACAATCTCAAATTTAGCGTGTTACTAAAGTAAGACAATAAGTAAGAAAGTACAACTAGGGGAAATTTTATTTACAATGTGAATACATATTAAGACTCTTAAGATAAAATTCTGACAAGAAGTATATGACGCAGATATCCAGAAAACTACAGTCTGAGATATAAGGTCAATGCCTGACATAAAGAAGCATGTTGCACTCCCCGCTGGTAAATGCGAAGCCTACAAAGCTGTTATTTCTACCAATGCCACATGAACTCTGATCCCTGTAAAAACTGTAAACGCACTATGGGACTTGAAATGTTTGCTGAATTGGTCTTCTTTGAATATGCCGTGGAGTATATTTCTGGGAAATTCCCTTTCTATGTCACTTCTCCAGCAGCTCTACAAGCACTTCAAACCACATCAACAGTGCCCATGGCCATGACCTCGAAAATCAAGCCCACTGTGGATTTATTTTT
>PVKZ01007526.1:0-22308 GCA_004027375.1 Macroglossus sobrinus | reverse complement strand
ATCAAATCCGGTAAAGCCCCATTTTGCGGCACTTTGCATGGCAGCCCCAGGAAACTCATACACATGGGACTTCGCCCATCCTCCAGGGGTCCCCCTGCTCCCCATGCGAATCACACCCCACTGGCTTCCGAAACAGTGCCAGGGCCGCGAAGGGGAAAGCTCCCTCCAGCATCCGCGGTGCCCCTGTCGCCCTGGTCCCGGCCTGGTCCCTGGCGCCTCCGCGGGAGCCGAGCGCAGGCCCCAGACCTGGGTGGAGCTGTCCGCGGTGCTGACTGGCCAGGCCCGGCCCGGCCGGCGCAGGCCTGCTCCAGATGACGGTGCAGCACCCACACCCCGGGAGCTGGGGGCGGGGGGACCCCTGGCCTCACACAGAGGCCGGGTGAGCGTCGTGCGCGTGGCCGTGGTGCGGGCCCAGGGCCTCCTAGACCCCGGGGGAGATGGAGGGACACACTGTGCTCCTGGGGGCGCTCCGGGCCACAAAAGGGGCGCCGCGCCGGGGGCGCCCACTTACCCCTCGTGCCCCTTGCAGAGGAAGAAGAGCGTGCGCCAGGCGTGCGCGGCGGCCAGCAGCAGCGACAGGAGGCCGGCCAGCAGGCTGAAGCGGCAGGCGGCCGGCGGGCCCCACTCCTGCACCGTGAAGCGCTCGCGCTCCTGCACCGTCAGGTTGGCGCTCAGCCACATGCCCTCGGTGAAGAGCAGGCAGCGGCCGCGGAAGTCGTGGCCGTGCTCGGACAGCGGCACCACCACCACGAAGCTGAACACGAAGGCCAGGAAGTAGCAGGCGCACTGCGCCAAGAGGAGATTGCTGAGCGCCATGGCCGCGCCGGGCGCGCGAGGCGGCGGCCGGCGGAGGCCGCGGGGCTGGGCTGGAGGCGCGGGGACCGGGGGCCGGGGGCCGGGGGCCGAGGGTCGGGGGCCGAGGGTCGGGCGCCGGAGGCCGAGGGCCAGGCGCCGGGCGCCGGGAGCCGGGGGACTGGGCTGGAGGCGGGGGCCGCGGGCCGGAGGCCGGGGACCGGGCGCCGGAGGCCGGAGGCCTGGGCACGGGAGCCTGGGGACGGGAGCCGGGGGCCGGGCGCAGGGAGCCGCGGGGCTGGTCTGGAGGCGCGGGGGTCGCGGGCCGGGAGCCGGGGGCCGGAGGCCTGGGTCTGGGAGCCAGGCGCAGGGGGCCGGGGCCGGGGAAGCCGGAGTCTCCCGGCGCCGCGCGCAGGCCGGGCCGGGGCCGCGCGGGAGGCTGCGCAGTGGCGGCGCCGGCGGGTCCTGCGCGCCCCGCCCGGGATGCGTGCGCAGCGGCCAAACGCGGGCCCCGCCTGCGGTCAGCACCACGGACAGCTCCCCGGGGGCTGGGCGGGCTGGTGGCCAAAGGCGAGCGCGGGTGTGGGTGTGGAATGGACACCCCGAAGGCGAACGGGAACAGTGATGGGTCCGCTTATCAGGACCGACTCTGCCACGAACCTACTAGGAGCCGCTTGCGCGTGGGCCTCACACAGGCTGGTTCTGTGTCCCCAGTTCCCCAATGGCTTAAGGCAAGGCGGCTAGGTGACAGGCACTCTGGAGGGGCTGCCACAGCGCGGGCGGGAGTGACCCGCTCCGCAGCGGTCCCTGATGAGAAAGTGGGGCGAAGGGGCCGGAGAGCAGGGGAGCGGGGTCCGTGGGAAGGACTCAGAGCCCCCCGCGCGGCGAGGCCTGGTCGAGGGGAGGGGGGATGCGTCTGCGCGCTTCTTGTGCCTCTCCGGCCCCAGCCTCGGCGGCGACATCTGTTACATTGTCTGACAGGAGCAGGGCCCGGAGTCCACGCTCGGAAGATGAATAATGAATGCCCAGGCGCCTCGTTAGGACAGCCTTTGCTGGGGTGGGCCCTGCGGATGCATTCATTAATAGAATTAACGCCTCCTCCTCCTCCTCCTGTCCCCTCTAAGACGAACTCACTCGCGTCCTGCCTTGTCCCAGAGCGAGGAGGCCGCCGCGGCGTCGCTCCTGCTGAAGACACGACCGCACGGTTTAAAAATCGCATCGCCGCCTTTGTTACAAGCAATGAAAGCTCCTGTGTTTTATTGCCAAAGCAATGCGTGCTCACTTAAAAAAAATCAAGCGACAGAGAGATGTGCCAAATAAAAAGACGGAGTCCCCCGTGTCACCCTCCGCCCCCACCCCGCCATACGACGGGCGGGCGACGGCCTTCAAAGCGAGCACGCAGTGCTGCCGGCGCATCCCTCCACACCCTTCCCTTCCTGAACGCGCGGACCCTCCTCCTGCGCCCGCACAGCTGCCTCCTGCGCCCCCACACTTTGCCTATTTCTCGTGGGGTGGGTGTGCGATGCCTTCGAGGTTTGCTGATTTGAATCCTGTTGAGAGAACACCCTCGTACGCATACGCTTGTGTGCTCGCGCACGCATCTCTTGTAACGCAGAAAAGAAATTGCTGACTCACGGGGTCTGTGCATGTTAAGCGCCCACAAAGGACCAACGGCCAAACCGGCATCGGGAAATATCGTGCAAGCTCACCTTCACCCCCCCCCCAGGCTGCACACACCCTCCCCAGAACTGGGAAACGCCAGTCGTTTTGAAATTCTGTTAGTTCCATGGACACAAGAATCTTGATGTGTAAGCATGTATCTCCTTTATCATCCCGAGGCTGTGTCTCTCATGCTTGTCACCACTTGTGATTTGTCATCTGTGCACTGCACGTTCAGTCTGTAGCCGCTTCAGAGTGTGCGTTGAAGACCACGCACAGGGCTGTGACAGCAACCCTTCTCCTGGAGGATACACTTGGGGTCCTACTGTTGGCACCCCAATTCAAACAAAGGGAAGCCCACCAAGGAAATTCAGCCCCCCACATGACTGGGACAAGGGTGGAAATTCCATCCGGACCAATCTGAACACATCTAGGGGTGCCACTAGAGGGTTTGGCCAACATTAAAAGTGACCTTGACAAGTGAGCAGGATGTGGCCAGTGGAAAAACTTCACAGTAAATTGGAAAGGTTAGTAAATATCCACCATCTCCAAAAGGTACAAGACTCTGCATCTTTATAGATAGGTCCTATTTCACCTTCGAAATCAGGGCGTTCCCTGTTACTGAAATCAAACCGAATGTACCTTCCCAGGTCACCGTGGCCCCGTCACAGAATGCGTCACACGCCAGCTCACAGGAAGCAGGAATGAAGCAGGAATGCTGCCATCAGCGACCGCTAATTACAATACCATAAATTTTTTTTTTTCTAAAAGCCATTCCATCAGGAAGTTTTTAAAATCTATTAAACAATTCTTGGGTGAAATCAAAACTATAAACTGAAACTTTTTTAAAAAGATGAAAATGAAAATACTATGCACCAGGCTCTATGGGATATATTTCAATCAGTGATCAAAGGAAAATGCATAACTCTGAATACTTTCATCAATAAACATAAAAGAATGAGGAAAGGAATGAAATTCCCAGCTCAGATAACTAGAAAAGGGACCCCAGAATAAACCGAAAGGCAGCTCGAGGAATGGAATAATAAAGATAAAAGTAGAAATTAATGAGGTAGAGAATAGAAAAACGCTTGTGCTAATTAATAAATCAAAACACTGAGTTTTTTTAATTAACCAAATAGGCAAACTACTCACTAACCTGACCATAAAAAAAAAGAAAAGAAAAAGAGAGAGAGAGAGAGAGAGAGAGAGAGAGAGAGAGAGCAAAAGCTCAAATACACAAAATGAGAAATGACAAGAAGCAAATAATTACTGGAGCCTAAGAGATGCTTAAAATCATGGGACTCATTTACAGACAACTCTGAGAATAAGATTTAAACCCTTGATGCTGTGTGCTAAATTGTGTCCCCAGTCCAAAAAAAAAAAAAAAGTTTGCAGAGGCACCTAGCCAGAGGACCACGGAATGTGAGTTTCTGTGACAGGTTCTGCCATGTGATCCGTGACACTGAGGCCACCTAAACTCGCCTGGAGGCACCGGACGGAGCAGGGTGGCCCTGCCACAGGGGGACTGTGTCCTCACAGGAGGAGGGGACCGTGACCGCGAACGCAGGCGCACTCGCGCAGGGCAGGTCCGCGGGGGACGGAGGCGCCGACAGGTGCGCTGCACCAGCTGTGACGCGGACCTCGGCCGGGCCCTCAGCACCGGAAACGGATTTCCTTGCCGTTCAAGGGGCGGGGATGAAGGCCCGGGCGGGGCTGGTCATTCCAGAGGCCGCTGTCCTCATAAGCAGGTGGCTGTCCTCTGGCTGTGCCCGCAAGCGGCGCGCTCCCCTCCTCCGCGCGCACGCGCGTCTCGGCGCCCGCCCCCACGGGCCCGTTTTCACTTAATCACCCCGGAAAGGTCTCATCTCCAAGCACGGCCTCGGTCTGAGGTCTGGGGACTGGGGCTCTTCCATATGAATTTAAGGGGGCCCGATCCAGCCGGTGACAGCGGATAACCCGCCTTGGCCCTGCAGGTGAACTCACGGCGAGACGGGGCGTCCGAGGGACACCTCTGCCCTTGGCGGTTCACGCCCCGCCAAATCACCCACCCACAAACGCAGACGGGGAAGGCGGCGGTCGCGCTCCCCAAAAGGAGCCGCTAAGGGAGACCCCCGCCCCCAGAGAGGGGGATAAAATCGAAACCAGAGAAAAGAGGGAGGTGCAGGGAACAGTGGCGGGAAGGGCATTAAAACGTCAACAAATCGAAACGCGCTGTTCTCGAGTGTCCCTAACGACCAGTGTCGATAACGACCGGCTTCGTGACATCGAAGTGAGGCGGAGCGGAAATGGCCCCGAAGGACGCGTTTATCCGGAGTGGAGTCGCCCCCGGCTCGGTCCGCGGGAGATGTCGCCGGACGTCAGACTGTGTCGCGCCAAGTGCCCGTGTGCGTTCAAACGTCCTGACGACTACGGAGAAACAGCCAGGGGCTCTCCACGGCCCCTGCGCCCTCGGCGCCCCGGGGAGAGAGAAGGAAACGCGATACAGAACAAGCCCGCAGCCAGGTTAGAAGCAGGGATGGGGGGAGAGAGGAGAGGAGATGGCCAAACAAAACCGAAGCGATCCATCGGACCCTGTCGATAAACAGAAACGGACTGAAGGGAGGCCTGACGGAATCGAATCCAGCTGGACGCGCTCCTGACGCTCACAGCAAAGAAAGCGCTCGTTTCAAAAAAAAGGGAAAAAAAATGTAAATGTAGCAAATGCGACTTGATTTTTTTTTTTTTTTTTTTTTTTTTTAGCGTCTGTCATCCGGGAAGGGGCCTCAGTTAGAATGAAAAGGGTCACGGCAGGACGGCAAGCACAGCCTCGAGTCTATCTATTTATCAATCACACACGTGCAGCAGGACAAGGGACCGTGGACAGCCAGAGTGGGAGATTTCAGGATAATCCAGTGACCCCCAAAATCGTACAAGGTGCTGGGGAAGAAGGGGGACACCCGGAGAACAGCAGGTCCTCCCGAGCGCGGCGAGGGCGAAGTGTAACCAGAACCGCAAACGTTCCGCTGGGAGGGACGGATAACTCCAACCCAACCCGCGAGTCCAGGGCCGGACGCGAGAACCGCAGCGATGTTAACAGAATAAACGTCACAGAGGAAAGGAGAGGGGACCTCGCAGGTGTGAGCGGCGATCAACGGGACAGAGAACGACGAAGCGACAGAAAGAAACCACGAGCCCTAAACCGAGCTTTGCAAGTAAAGCCAGGAGGCCAGCCCGGCCCGGTGTCCAGCCGCTGCTCCCATCCGAGCATCTTTGCGCTTCCCTCAGGACCTCTTCTTGGAGGAGGAATTATTTAGAATTATTTAGACGTGATTTTCATTTCAAAACTGTGGGTTTTGGTAATAACTCTCGTTCCTGATGTCTGCGGTGACTACGGTTTGATCCGAGAACGCGGCCCCCTGGGACTTATACTTCGGTATTTTCATATCGGGCCGTTTCGGGCGAATGTTCCACAAGCACCGACACTGGGCACGTGACCCCGAGGGCAGCCGTGTGCGGGGTGACGCCTCCCACAGCCTTCCCAGCTCCCACAGCGGCTCACCTGTGGCCTGTGGCCATCCGGCCCTTGGAATGTGACCGACGGATCTGAGCACCTGGATTATATATTGTATTTGATGTTCATTAATTCCGATTTAAATAATGACCTGCAACCAGCAGCTCTGGTGTTGGGGGTGCAGGTATGAAGGTCAGGGTGTCTCACCTGCGGCCTGGGGACGCCCGCCCCCCACGGGAGGGACCGTCATGTCACCGCGTTGGTTTCTGTCTCACGTCACAGGCACGTTAAACCCCAGGTGGGTTAGAGGCCGGAATGTGGGAAGCGACACTGTCACAGGGAGAAGACGCCTGTGACACCCGTGAAGCTGGCACAAAACTAACACTCCGTAAAGGGACATACTGGCAAGTGTGTCCAGCTCAGCTGTGATGCCTCCGACTGTCCAGAGCCCACCACACAGCACGAGAAGCGGGCGCAGTCCTCCGTGGACGGCTGCCGTGAGCACCCCCAGGGACGCGTCGGGATCCAGGACACGGGAGGGTCCCCTGGGAAAAGCCACGTGAGCAGAAAGAGGCCCGCAAGCCGGTGGGAAGGGAGCCGAGGGTGTGGGCAAGGGGGGGGCACCGGTGTCTGTCACCATGTATCCCTACATGTGCCTGGGCAGGGGACGCAGCCTTCCCCCGAGCCCCAGCCTTGGCCAGCACCCCTCGGTGGGCGCCCGTCACCAGTCACCAGGCACCGAAGTCATCTGTCTGGTTCTCGACAAATCAGCCCAATCCTGACGGGGCTTTGCAGACCTGCTGTCCCCCAGCCTGGCCACCCCTGGCGAGAGGTCCCCACAGCAGGCTGGAAGGTACAGACCATGCGCAGGGCCGGCTCTGAGCCCCACCAGGGAGGCCCGGGGCCCTGTGCACCCAGGGTCACCACGAGGTGAGCAGCCGGGCCCTGAGGGCAGGCGGGAACCCCTCCGCCTCCTCCCCGTGTCAGCTGACCCTCTGTGAGGGGACCAGGCCTTTCGCCATGCCGACAGGAGAACCTGCACGCCTTATCCAGCAGCCACGACAAGTTCAGCCCCTTCCTGAGCCCTAAAACCTCTCGGAAGGCTCCACACACGAGAGAACATCCCTGACGCGACAAAACCCATTTCCCACAAACCCCGGGGAGCTCTCAGACTCAGGAGAGAACTCTGAGACCCTATCTCTCCAGGACCAGGAGTAAGCCAAGCACGTCCCTTGTCACCACGGCCTTACGTAATCCTGAAAGAGGCAGGACAAAGGAGGGAAGAGGTGTGAGGCTTCGAGAGGAAGAGATAAAACTGTCACCACTTGCAGATAATGTGACCCAATCAACCAGCTACAGAACTGATAAGATTTACGAGATAAACCTGCAGGAATCCATAACCTGACTCCGTGCCAGCAATAGTCACCCAGAAAATACGTCCCCCAGAGCCACCGCGGCCGCCAGCAGCCAGGAATTGTCACCAGAGAGCAGACTGGCCCTGCCCGGTGAGCATTCGGAATCCGTGCAGGACGTGGGTGAGTGACAGAGGAGAAAGTGCCACGGCCACATGTGGGTGACTTGGGACAGCGCCAGCAACAGGTGTCCTCAGGCTGGTCTCTAGATTAGTGTCACTCGAGCCACAGTTCCCGCTGGCCTGCTTCAGGAAGCTGCCAGCCCCGGCGGGGACTTGCTGCTGTCGGTCTGGGAGTGGGGACGATGGGGAGAGGACAGAGAAAGGGTCCCCCACCCCCCAAAAAGGGAGACACACGAGAGAGCCATGGAGCCAAGGAGCAAGCCTGGCCCTGGGCATGGGGACACGCAGGACTCGAGGTGGAGGTGGCCCGCAGATGGGGGGCACGGAGCTGGGGGACACGACATGACTCGCGGAGGAAGAAGGCTGGAGCCCCACATTTCACGGCGTACAACGCGGGCTCCACAGGGACTGGAGGCGACAACCTCAAAGGACTGGGGTGAGACGCTGCGGAGCGGGCGGCGTGGGGGCGGAGCCAACAGGCCACGCCCCCAGGAGACCCAAGGCCGCGGTCATCACAGACAGGCCGCCGCGCCCGCCCCTTGCGGCGAGACTGGGAAGTGCGACATGCAGGGCCACCAAGGATCCGGGGGAAAGACTTTCTCGTGCATTGCTGGGGCGCGTCACTCGGCATCACCATTTTAGAGCGGGAGCTCGCGTGGCCCCAGAGACGCTCAGCGCTGCAGAGGGCAGGTGGCAGGGTCCTCGCCCCCAGGCTGATAAAGGGCAGTGGGCAGAGGCCGGGGTCTGCCGTGAGGAGGTGTATACAGGTGGCGTCTGTAAGTGAACACACACGCAAAGCCCCCTCACCTCGGCTGCGGGATCGGCAGAGCGGGGCCGAGGAGGGGACAGCAGGTGGAACGCTGTCTGGACAGGCACTGGGGACCGCCAAGTGCCACCCCCCACATGGACACCCACAAACCCACAAAAGAGAGGAGGGCGGCCGGGGGACAGCCTGGAGGCCGCTGCTACTGTCCCCTGGAGTCTGCAGTGAGCCCAGCCCGGGCCTGGCGGGGAATGGGGGCCGCCTGCTCCACCCGCCCCACCCCCTCCGCCAGTCAAATCTCACTAAGGTGCGCATGACCGATACATGTCACGGGCATTGACGCTGCCTCCAGATACACGAGACACAAGACACCTGCGGAAGCCACGGGGACCCTGCAGGTGTCACGTCGGGTCAGCAGGGGCCGCTCCCTCCGTGGGGGATGGGCGTGGAGAACCGGCGCAGGCCGCACAGGGCCCTCCTCCACCTTCCCCGCCGCCACCGCCGCCGCCACCGGCAGCCCCAGCTTCAAACGGGT
Source organism: Macroglossus sobrinus (assembly GCA_004027375.1). Classification (NCBI taxonomy): domain Eukaryota; kingdom Metazoa; phylum Chordata; class Mammalia; order Chiroptera; family Pteropodidae; genus Macroglossus; species Macroglossus sobrinus. The sequence goes on along the minus strand of PVKZ01007526.1, from coordinate 13,535 downwards.
CTGTGAGGGGGAGGGGAGGCAATCTCCGTCCCATAAATGTTTAATTGGGAATTAATATTTATGAGGCCCCTGAAGGAAGGCCGCGGGTTTGATAAATATTAACGAGGACGCGTCTCCCCACGCCGAGCCCGGCTGATCCTTCTGTGTGTGCAGCTTCCGTCATTCCACGCGGGTTCCGGGGAGGGGGTGGGACCTGCCCCCAGCTCCTGGGGCCAGGGGTGGGGCGACGCGCGGGGGGGGAAGGGCCGTGGTCCCGGCTTGAGGATGCACAGCGTGGACCATAATCTCCGCGCTGGCCTGAGCGGACCACGCGGCTGCCCCTCTGAAGCAGGACGCCACCCGCAACCCACGGAACCCACACCCCTGCTGCCCCGCAGCGCCCCGCGGCTGCCGCCCGAGACGCCGCCTCCCCCAGGAAGCCCTCCTGGCCACCCTCCTCCAGCCAGTTGCAGTCCTCATTATTCACGAGCCAGGGACCCGATCCAGCCCGGCGTGGGTGGGCTGCTCTGGGTCCCAGCCGATCGGGGCGCCCCGGGAGGACCCAAGTGTCAGACCCGAAGCCCCACCGGGAGGGAGGGGGGCCGTTCCCGCGGGGTGGCCGTCCGTCGGCGGGGCTCGGGCGCCCTCGCGTGGCCAGTGCCGGAACGACCTGCCGCGAGGGCCGCTGGCGATTGGGAGCCGCGGCCTGGGAGGTAGGGACCCGCGCATCCCCGCCGAGTCCCACCCCGCGGCAGCCGGGGCTGCCCTGGCCCGGACCGCAGGACCTGAGACAGTGGCCCTGCGTGGCCGTCCCTCCCCGACCCTAGTTAGGGACCCCACTCCCGCTGCGGGTGGACAGTGCTCCGGAAATGAAGGGTAGACCTGGGAACCTCGGCCCACCCCCCAGCAGCCTCGCAGCCACCTGCCGCCCAGACAAGCCCCTGGGGTCGCTACCTGGGGGTCGCTTCCGTCACAGGATGCCAGCGCCCCCAGCGAGTCTCACCGAAGGAGGGGGCCCCGCCCGCGTGCAGCTGGGTCTGCGGATGTCCGCAGAGCAGAGCCCCCAACACCCTTCCCGCCCCGGCTGACGGGGTCACTGGACTCCTCTGTCCACCCCATCCTGCCGTCTGCCCCCAGTGTCCCCTCCGCCAGCGCCTGGGAGGAGGGGCTTGGGCCAACAGCCCCCGCAGAGGCTTCTGAGCTGGGGGCGCACAGCCCTCCTTCCCCAGGGGGCGGAGCTGCGCCCCTGGGCGACAGTAGCGCGGCCAGGCTCTGGCCCCGCAGCTCTGCTCACCCCAGGGCTCCCCGCAGCCCCGCAGCCTCCCTGGCCCGCCCCATCGCCCTCCCTCCCCTGGGTGTGCCACGCCTGCTCCCGCCCCTCCGCTGCAGGCAGCCGGAGGGTGCGGCTTCAATACCCACGTGACCTGGCGCCGCCTCGTAAAGGCCACGTGACCTGGCGCCACCCTGTAAAGACCCACGTGACCTGGCGCCACTCTGGTTACGAAAACCCATCGTCTGAGCCTCTGAGGAAGAACGAAGGCCAGCCTGGCCTGGCCCCCCCACTCCCCGCAGCTCCCCACAGCGAGGCCCCCCCGCCCGGGGCACCCCGCATGTTCTGGGCCCCCCCTGGCCCGGGGCGCCCCCGCGCCCTTCCCCGCCGGGGACAGCTTCTCCTCCCCTCCGCCCAGGCGCCGCTCGCTGCGACCTCAGGGCTGGGCCGCTTCCTCCCGCAGCGCTTTCGAGGTCCCCCGAGAGCCCAGGGACGTCTTTCTCACGAGAGGCGCCATCGTGAGAAAAAGCCACAGGAAGGGGCGTCCCGCAGGGCGGACGGGGCCGGGAACCGGGTGAGAAACCCGGAGAGGCGGTGGCCACGTCTGTCCGGGCCGTGAAGCGCACAGGCGGGGACAGAGGACAGAAATGGGGGCCGTCATTCGCGACGGCCATTTGTTCTTTTTCCCTTTGCCCAGTTTCCACCCTAGAGCCTGACAAAGCCAAAAACTCACCCTCCCAGCCCCCCTAATGTGCAGTTTTCCTCTCTCACAAAGAAAAAAGGCTCGTGTGAAAACTCACACCACACTGACCTCCCTACATCCTGCCTTTAAGCAGCGTCAGGGAACCTGAGGGCTGGCGCTCTGGCAGCCGACTTGTGATCAAGAGGCAACAAGTCCATTCACTGAAAATGGCAGAGCAGAGGGTGCGAACACTTTGGTCCGGGCAGAGGTTGCTGAGCTGTGGAACCCCCCCCCACCCACCCCAGGACCACCATCCTTCTGCTTCTCCATAAATAAGACGGGGGACGACGGCAGGGGTTCGTCGGTGTGGCCCAAACCACGCACGCCTGAGGCCGGTTGCTTGTAGCTGAACAGAGCTTTCTAGAAAGCGCAAGAGAAGATACAGCCGCAGAAGATCTGGAAACTGCAGAGTTTATGCCCTCCAAGGACACAAGGGGCGGGACCAGAAGAAGAAATGGGGGAAATGTTTTTAAAGAAAATTCCCTCGCAGGCCGAGTCCCAGTCGCGACATGCAGCGTGGTGACCATGCTCAGTGACGCCGCGCTGGATTCTGGACGTGGGGGAGGCGAGGTCCGGGAGCTCTTCACAGCGACCTGTGAGGGGACGGGCGTGCGAACCAGCTAACCTGCAGCCATCATTTCGCTAGGCATATGTACGCCTTACGGATATACAACTTTTATCTTAAAAAATGAAATTTTAAATAAAAAAAATATTTTTTAACTTAAAAAACATGAAAATTTTCCCGATCTGAACAAAGACTTGGGGTCTTGCCTGGCCAGCGGAATGCCTGGTGATGAAGGACAGCCAAACGCCGGCAGGAATACAGGAGGGCGGGGACACGTACGGACGCCTGCGGGTGAAGTCTGAGCTAGGGGCTGAAAAAGAGAAGCTAGCAGAGCGAGAAAACAGATTGCGTACAAAGCAGCGCATCTCGGGTGGGCGCGGGACGTCTCGGTGGCCACCCAAACGCTGACAGACAGGGAAGCTGCAGGGGGTCCCAGAACCCTCACAGGGGCCCTTGTTCCAATGACAGGAGGAGACGATATCATCAGGTATGCGAAGACTGATACGCTGAATTCCTCCTATCCCCTCTCCAGAAAAAAATGAAATAAAATAAAATAAAATAAAATAAAATAATAAAATAAAATAGAAAAATGAAATAAAATAAAATAAAATAAAATAGAAAAAATAAAATAAAATATAAAATAAAATAATATAATAAAATAAATAAAATAAAATAAAATAAAATAATTAAATTAAATAAATAAAATAAATAAAATAAAATAAAATAAAATAATAAAATAATAAAATAAAATAAAATAAAATAAATAAAATAAATAAAAAAGTAAATTCAAGAGAGAAAAAAATAAAAACCAAGAAATTAGAATGAGTAATAAAACCACAAAGCACACTTACTCGTCATCATTGTCAACAGTGCAGTCCTAACGTTTAATGTGATCACTAAGAAAAGATTTCTAAACTGGTAGCTGTCTCGAGCAAAAAGCACTGGTAACAGCTAGAAACCGAAATTCTGGAAGAAGTCGAGCAAACTAGAGATGCAGGTGAAACACTAGAGGATCACGGTGACGGTCCTCTCCGGGAAAGGTGTGGGGGTGACGTAAAACAGACATCCCGTGCAGAGCAGATGGAAGTCCCAGCCCCCCTGGGATTTGGGAGCTAAGCCCAAGCAGAAGTGCTCCCTAGTGCTGAGCCTTCCTGTCCGTGCAGCCATGTAGCTCCCAGGCAGGGCCAGAGGGCAGGGGGCTCAGAGCAAGAGGACCCCAGCCCCGCCAGGCCCCTCTGCGTGTTCCTGCTCCCCAGTCTTCAAGTTTATTTTGCCCAGTTTAAGAAGCTGGGATGGTTGGCTTTGTTGTCTCAAATCCCTAAGGAGCGCAATCCCGCACCGTCTTATAGGTAATTAAATTTAACAATGAGCTGCCGGGCTTGGCAGGGACCACAGCGGGGCCCCCAGCGGGGCCAGACTGACACGTCCGCTGAGACCACCTTACAGTTATTAACCTTTCGCTCCAGAGCAGATGGCGAAAAGCTGCCAGGAGCCCAGCGAGAATTCGTGGAAAAGACGGCCGCAGTGGGAAGAAGACACACCTCGGCCGCGGTTGTCAGATGAAAGCCAGAGAGAGAGAGAGTATAAAGGGAGAGAGAATAGTACAGGGCGATCGACCACCGTAAGCTGAGCTGCTCGGGGCTTCCCGTTCGAAACAGGGGGAGAGTGTGTTTCTTTCTCACACACACACAAACGAACAAACAAGCAGAAAGCACTGGGGGGGGGACCCCAGCAGGTCCCTGCAGGGGACCAGCCGCGTGGTAGCCTGTCCTGAGCACGCGTGGGGCCCGGGACCCACTGTGGAGAGGGCGTGTAAAGTCCTCAGCTCCAGAGTTCGGGGCTTGGCCGAGCCACGCACACTTGACCCGCTGTGCCACCTGAGGGCTGGACGGCTCTTCCTTCTCACCTACCAGAAGGTCACATCGTCACCTGCACATCTCAGTTGTCTCCAGAATGAACAAGAGGACGCCCCTCACGGGCATGGCCCATGGACAGCGCTCAGTACATGCCGGCTGCTGTCACTAGGGTCAGGAGGTCGCACACAGTGTCTGAGTTAAAGAACGCCCTTGTGAGTCTGACAAGGGCGACCCTGCGTGTCCGTGCAGCCAACGCAGCTCTCCAAGGACAATGAGTAGCCCTCGGCGCCCCCAGGAGGGGCCGGAAGGGGCGAAGCTGTGCTTTCCTTTAAGAAGCTGGACGTAGAAAGGAAGCATGGCCCTTCCCCCTCTGTCCCCACCCCTCTGAGTGACACCTGAGTGGCACCCTTGTTACACTACCTACGCTACTGTCTGGGCTTTTATAAGGAACACGCGTCACCTCTAAACTGTAAGAACGCAGGAAGGGGCCAGGCGGCAGTGAGAGAGGAGAGGAAGCATCTAAGAATAGACAAAGATGCCAAGGGAAGGGCCAGCAGAGCAGAAATGACCGGCTCGGCTGGTCCAGACCGCCCTCTGTCCCCCATTCTGCCCTGAGCTCCTCGGTTAACATGGTTTCCACGCTGCATCCCACCCACCCCGCCCCCAAGCATTCTCCAGCCCCTTCCCCATCTCTGCAGCTGGGTATGAACGTCGAGACTGTGGGACCGTCTGCTGTCCCAGCCAGAGAGAGCTCAGCCCCCGGACAAGGAGCCCCCAAGCGGGCGCAGACGTCAGTGGCTGCGGCTCCCTGCCTGGAATCCACGCTTTCCGCGGCATTCAATTCTTCCTCTGGCAAAGCGTCCCGGAGGCTGAATTCTTCCGCTGGCTGTCGCTTCCTGCCACAGCAGGACCACGCCCGTGTCCACCGCCCTGGACCCTCCGGACACTTCCTTCTGTTCATCAGGGAAAACTCCAAACACACAGGGAAGCCGAGAGAGCTGCACGGGGCCCGCGCGCCAGCCGCTAGCGTCCCCCGGGTCCGGCCCCCGCCCTGTCCGCCCTCCGTCCAGTCCCCCATCCTGCAGCCGCCTCATTTCAGATAAGTCGCAGGCTCTGGCCCGCACCCCTCCAGCCTCTCAGCAGACGGGTCATGACCTAGAGTCCAAGTTCGTTGACAAGTCTCTTGTTTCTTTTGGGGGGGAACGTACATCTAGTGCATCTAGGGAGGATCGCGTGGCCGTGGACAGGGTGACGCTCTGGTGCACGCTGCGTGTGCAAACCTCGAAACCTTGACCGTGAGCAAAAGGCGCCATCACGGAAGACGACCCACTGTGCTTCGGCTCACAGGAATCTTCCAGAACAGAAGACAACGCAGGTGCAGAAAGGAGGCGAGCGGCGGCCAGGGGCTGAGGACGCGGTGGCTAGGGAGGTGACAGGCTGTCTAGGCGTGCCTCTGAACCCGTTCTAGCACACGCACACCCCTGCGTAAGCCACGCCCCAAGATTCGGGATCCCCGTCACTCCGGACCGTGCGGGTCCCCATCCTCACGCCCAGGGCACCCCCTGACAGTTTCCGCCGCCACAGGTCCATTCTGCCCATTCTAGGGCTCTCCGTGAGAGGGATCCTGCATGATTCTTCCACAAGGCACGATGCTTGAGGGCTTCGCCCACGCGGTTGCCGCATCGTCCTAAACATAAAAGGCTCAGTGACAGGCCCCCTGCCAGTAAGAGCAGCCGTCCCCGAGTCAGGCGGAAGCCCGGACAGCCTGTCACCGGAGGCCAAGGCAGTGACATCTGCGGGAAGCCACGGCAACAATTCCATCCCCCGAAGGAAGGCCCCGCTTTGCTGCAGATGACAACACAGCGATATTTACGCTGAAGAATGTTCCCGTTTTTCATCAGGAGCCGGCACATCTGCTGTCTTGTCATCTCTGCAAACAGCCGTTTGCCACACGAAGTTGCCCTGGGCCCGTCCGGAGGTTGCTGTGCCTCCGTGTTGCAGGCATGTGACCTCAAAGCGTTTCCCCCTGGAGCGGCCGCCCCCATCCATCTTAAAGGGGCCCCGTTTGTCTGATGTTTACACACGTGTCAGTAGTTAACGTTAACCTTTTAAAAACCTGGTTTGGCTCAGCTTTCAATATCTGCAACGAAATCTATAAATACAGCGATTTCATGCTCAGCACCATCACCTTGAAAAAGACAGTTCTGTCACTGTCATAAAATTTTTCCCTTTCCCTTTATTTTTAGCCCACTTTTCCAACAGACTTTCATCCTGATGTTGTACATTTTGCACTTAAAAGGCTTTTGCTGACAACCCACCACGCTCTCGAGCAATTAAAACCCAGGCGTAGGCTGACATGTCACCCTTTGTTCTTTCCTCCAGGAGGCTCTCCATCATCTTCTCATTCTTACGCTGGATTCCGTTATTTTCACAATTGTTAGCTCACAATTAATGGAAACCACAGTTCTGGATATAATTTATGTAATACGTTTTGATGGGAAGTTGTTAGAGAAGGTAAATTTTCTTTGGAAATGCATCGCTCCATGAACCACACGGGCCGCTTTTTCCATTGAGTTCCCGAGTCCACGGATAAATGCGACTTATTGTTGACAGGACACTGTGATGGGCGTGCGACTCACTCCTGCTTGCGGGTCTTGAAGATGTTAGCGCGGAGGCACTTTGTTCGCCTAAGCAAGTGCGTGGGGACAACAGTTTTGTTACAGCGATTCCAAAAGCCACGCGGATATAGATAGTATCGGAAATGCCTGCCGTGGTCAGCTGGCTTGCAGGGGCATCCGCCACCGGTGCTGGCGGCCCCACGTGGGCACAGGCGGGAAGGCGGGCGGGTCATGCTGCTCCTCCATCACGGGCGCCCGTAGAAGTCGAGGTGCAGAACTTCACTCCCCCCAAAACTGCGTGTGCGCGCCCAGCCCTGGGAGGTCTTGCAGGGCGCCCCGAGTTTGGAGACACCTCCGCCACCCCACGCCCTGATTAGAGATCACGCGTCAGCGAAGACAAAGGAGGAGGATGCCGCCTCCCGCCACCAGAGGGCGCGCCTCGCCCCCAAAAGCACCGGGGCCGGCGGTGGGGGAGCTGCCTGCATCTGCCCCGGGCGGACGCGGGGTGGCGGAGTGGGCTAGGACCCCGAAAGCTGGGTCCGGGCTCAGCTCCAGCCGGAGACCTCCCCTCCCGCGCGCCACCGCCGTCGCCTGACTGAGGGGCGTGCCAGCTCCCTCCTCTCCCGGACCTCTACCCTAGGGCCGAGCCCTTGGGTCTCAGAGGACTGGGGAGAGACATCAAGAGGCCTTTAGGCTCTGGCCCGGTGTGTGTGGGGGGGTCCCCAGAATTGGGCAGACCCCCACCCTCACCACGGCAGGCCTGGCCAGAGGTCTCTGGTGTGGCCGGGGGCCCGCCCTGACCCCACCCCAGCCCCTGAGCTTGTCTGTGCAAAGTGGGCCCTGAGTCCCTTCCCCGTGGGGTTGGGGAACCGGCAAAGACGCTTTTTTTCCAGGACTGGCTTTTCGGAAAGGGCCTGTGTGGAAATCAGAACTGACCTGGGCTCTGGGGGGCCTCCTGGCGCTGTAGGGGTGGGAGGGAGCTGGCGTGAGCCTGCTGCTGGGGACCCACCTGGGGCCTGGGAGGAGGTGACAGGAGCAGCGGGCAGGGAGGGGTGAGCTCCCCATCCCGGCAGGGAAGCTGCCCTGTGACCCCACTTTGCTCCTGGGAGGGGCTGCCCCAGCCCCCAGAGGGCGGTCGGGCCCACAGAAGAGTCTTCTTTGCCGGAAAGCCCCCGCCCCAGTGTATCTAAGGCCGGGACACCCCAGCGCCACTCAGGACGGGCGCCCAGCACTGCCCCTCGCGGACACCCCCTCCCTCTCTGGAGTGCAGGGACCGGTCTGGGACTTCCGCCCGGGCGTGACTGGATTTGCGCTGCGTCGCGTGTCGTGTTGTCGTGATACAGGAGCCCGAGCAGGCGTTTGCGCGTCCGCACGCTCGCAGAGCTCCAGGACGTCTGCGGGGGGCGCCCTCTGCCCACCTGCGCCCCCGGCTCCGCCCGCAGCGCTGGGCATTGTGCAGGATTTCCCTCAGACGTTTTAAGGCCTCGGAGTCCCAGGGCCCTCTACGAGGAAACTCCCCATCGGGCGATGGGATTTTGCCTTGCAGACGGGAGACCCCAACACTCCAGGGTCAGGAGCAGGGACGGGGCCCGCGGCCTTGGATTGGGGCGCACCCCTGGCAGGTCTTTTTAGGCTGGAGGCTTCACCGCAAAGACTCCGGGCATGGGGAGCATGACCTGGGGTGACAGGAAGACAGGCTCAGTTCCGGGCCAGCTGCAACCACAGAGCTGTCTCTGGGGACAGTGCAGGTGGCCCAGTCCCCGGAGGCTCACGTCCTTCTCATCCCCACCCCCAGCTCAGGGTCCCGCTGACTGTGCTGAATTACCGTGGGAACGAGGGCACGGACCATTAGAGGTCGCGAAGCAGGGAGGCCGCTGCCTGCGCCCCGCGCGAAGGGTCGGGGACAGCACACGGGGTGTGTCCCCACACGTGGGCAGGGCCAACCAGGGGTCACCCCTGCCTCCCTCGAGGACGATTTTCTTTTATTTTCCCAGCTGGGGAGCTCTGAGAGAGGGAGCTTATGCCGGTGTGAGCTGGATGCCTCTGGCCAGCCGGCGTGAGCATCACCAGAAGACAGGCGTGCGAAAATTAGTAGAGAAACCCCCATTATATCGGAGTGGGGGGTCTGTAGGGGGAGCTCTCCCACCCCACTTCTCATGTCAATCATCCCAACCAGGAAGAGGCTGCCTGCCCCCCATCTCCAGCAGAAAGGGGTTCTGCTCTGCTACTCCAGCAGGAAGATGCAGGAGCTTCTCCCTGGCAACCGCTCGACCAATGAGAGGCGGTTCCAGCTCAGCCAATGAGAAGCCACGACACTTCCAACTCCGGTTTCCTCCAATGGACTCTTCGTTTGCAACAGCGCGTGGGCACGCCCCCTTTTCTCTGAAAAAGAAGGCTCCGCTCCTTCATCCCTGGATTTGCCAGCAGTTTGCGCATGCCCCGAACTACAGTTCGCTGTTGTGCCCGAATAAACCCATTTTGCTGGAGAAAAAGCAAGCTTCCTATTAAGGTCAACAGGAGAAAATGAGGGTGGGATCCCCGGGGGGCCTGGCGCCTGGCAGGGAGCCAAGGTCGCTGGAGGGACAGGAGGCCCTCGGACCCGGAGAGCAGCTTGGCAGATGGGTGGCTCAGGCCCCCACTGGGGCAGCTGTGGGTCACAGGGAGGCTGCTGAGCCCCGACTGGGGGAAGGCTGGGCTGAGGGGTGGAAGGTTCCAGCCTAGGGGACAGCGAGAGTTGGGAGTCAGCTCGTCCGGCCAGGCAGAGCGGGAGTCTCCACGCATCTCTGCAGAACCCGGCGCCACAGGAAGCAGGCGACACACCCGCTTCCAGACGCAAGGCTGCGGGCTGGCCGGCAGAGCGGATGGCCAGCAACCAGGACCCAGGGCCAGGAGGCCAGCTGGGGCCCAGGGTGCCAAAGCGCTCCCCGGCGTGACAGCACACCTGGGCCTGGGCTCTCTGAGACGCAGCGCCCGTGGCTTCTGTGGCTTCCTGGCCATCCAGAGCCAAGAGGCACCAGCCGGCTGATTGGATCTGGCATCGTCCATTTGTCCAAGGCCCCAGCTCCTCCCTGCAATCTGAAAACCACGGACGCCAGCGCCTCCGCGTGGACCAGCATCTCTCAGCCGGCAAAACACACTTCTCCACCAATACGCCAATGGACTCCGTCTGTGGGGGGGGGGGGAGGGACGCCCCGACCCACCCCGGGGGTGGGGAGCTCAGTGCGCCTCCTTTCTTGAGCTCACCTTGACAAGGGGAGACTTCTGAGATTTCCTACATTAAATGACAGCCGGCAGGGGATGGAAAGACTAGCGGGGAGAGATTAGTGAATCAGTCCACCGCGGGCGGAAACCGCCAGATTGATGCCACTGCTGAACGCGTGTTGAAACCTCGGGCTAAGTTCCAGGTGGCTCTTTGCACAATTATCCAGCGAGTGAGGCTGACCACCAGCCGCCAACCACCACGTCCGCCCGGTCTCTTACCCACGACGAGTCCTAAAAAGCAAACACTTCTGCCCGGAAGCCCGCCCCTGTCCCGGAACCATCCCCGCCCCTGTCCCGGAACCGTCCCCGTCCCCGCCCCACCTGCTCCCACCCTGGATCCACGGCCCGTGTGAGTGCTTTCCAAACGTCCTGCACGTTTCTCGCCCTGGCGGCTCACGTGGACGGCCCGTCAGCTCCAGCGCGGTGCCACCTTTGTCACCGCTAGCTCTGCTGCTGGCAGTGTGGACCCGTGCCCTGGACCTGGTCCTCTTTCTGGCTAACGTGTGCCCAACAAACCGTCTCTTTTAGAAGAGCTTTGGGTTGCGAAAGTTTATAGTGACGACCTCAGACCTCCGGCCTGTATACGTGTCCTCCCAGCGCCCCACACCCTGTCACACATCTACCTGGTCCTTCGTGTCAAGCTGAGCAAGCTCTTAGCAGGAGCTGGCGGGGGAGGGGGTTGCTTACTGAGTGTAATCGATAAGCAAAACCCTGTGCCTCCTGGATGCAAACAATTCGACGTGTTTGGAACAAGTGCCCTTTTTCGCATTTGCGTGGCAGTTGTAACTTTACCCCCTTTTTTTAAAATTATCGTTGACCCCGTGTCACGTAATGACTCCCTTTATTTGCCATCACACACACAACATCCTCGGAACGACACCGGTGACCTTTCGAAAAGTCTCCGGACAATCTGATTGTCCTCCCCTGGTAGACGACGTGGGCATTCTGCCTGGCTGATCGCGAGATTTTTTTTTTTCTTTAATAGACAATCATTTTTACAAAACTATGTTTCAAGGCTGGTCATTCTAGGTCAATGTCCCTGAGTACGGGATGGGTCCTTTCAACACGTAAGTTTCAAATCGTTTTATTGCCAGGTGTGTCGTCTTGGATTTTGGCTTTTAGCATCTGCTCTGTTCCAAGGCTCGTTTGTTTTGGCAGGAACTCGCATTATACATGTGTTGGCTCCTCCCTTTCTTTCCAAACACCTCGATTGAGATCGAATGCACATCTTATAGCATTCCTATGAAGAAATTTCCACTGTCTCTTCTTTGTCTGTTTTTTTTTTTTTTTTATATTTGCCACTTCTGTCTAATCCCATCTTCATTTATTTCTGGCTTTCTCAAAAATGCTTCCTTTTGTGTCAATTCGTGCTTGAGTTCCCTCTGGTTTAATCCCAGTTTCCGAGAGCATTTTCGTTTGGTTTCTAACTCTGTAAATCCTGTCACCTCTTTCCTGCGCGTTTCTAATTCTGACTTTGAAGTGCTGCTTTGTGCTTCTGTCTGTGTGACAGCCACTCTCCCCGTGATGGCCCACTCATCCTGGGCTCCCAGCGATGACAGCCACTCTCCCCGTGATGGCCCACTCATCCTGGGCTCCTCGCAGGTCGTCCCCACCCACTTCAAAATCAGGGCGACGGGTGTGACCAGCAGCAGCATTTGGGGACGTGACAGTGTTGACTGCTGGGGCTGAGTCACCCCGGGGAAAGCCAGCGGGCAGACTTTGGGTGTCTGAGAACACCCAAGCAGCGTGGCAGAGACGCCCCCACAGGGGGGACCCAGCCTGCCGCCTGTGATCCACGGCCTGGAAGTGAACCCATGAGCCCCAGTTGAGTCTGCAGATGAGGGCAGAGCACCCCAGGAGCCCACGCCAGCCAAGCCCCCAAAGGAGCCACTCTCAAACGCCAGCCCTGGGACAGGGTGGTGGCTGCTTTAAGCCAGGAGACGCGGGGGCTGTCCTGCCGCACAGGTGACTGATACAGTGATTTGTGGGCGTCTCTTCTAGCATGCCGCCCTTGTCTGCAAAGTGTCTCATTCCCCCTGGGGCCACTTCCTCCCTCGGGAGTCTGCACCCGAGCCGCCCACGGCGCCGGCCGCTGCTCGCTCTTCTGTGCGCCCTCCACGCAGGCCTCACTGGGCAGGCAGCCCCGGGTCCCAGTCCCCGCGTCCGCGTGCGAGCTGCCCACGCCCCTCCTCTGGCCGGCCTTGTTTTTTTTCCCACGTCCCTGTTGTCCCCACACGTTCCTCTTTGGGCCTATTCTCGGCACGTGCGCCTCGGGGAGCCTGGGCTGGTTCCTCCGAGCGCTGGGGGGAGGGGGGCGGGTCTCAGGCCCCCGAGCGGAGTCCTGCCGGGGCACCCAGATGTCAGCCAGCCTCTGAGGAAGTTGGCGCTGAGCTGGGAGTGCTCAGGCATGGCGGAAGCCCCTGCTGCTCCCCCACTTCCTGCCGCCCGAGGTCGTAGGCCTGGAGCCTCCGGCCGTGGTTCCTGCCGGGACAGGGGGCCGCGCTGGCCTGCGGGGGCCGGGCTCCCCACTCTGCTCTCCTGGTGGCCCCGTGCGTGCGTGGGGAGTCAGTCCTGTGTCACCTGTAGTCCTGTGCCACCTGTGCCACGTCCCTCTCGAGTCCCGGGAGTTTGGATGTTTTAATGACTTAGAGTCACCACCGTAGGCTCAGGCTGCAGGGCAAGGAGCTGACGTTTGGGCAAAATTAAGGGGAAAATACACTACAGACCACGTGGGCTTCTCAGGCCTGTGGCTGTGTGGTGTCCATGAGAGTTCCAACAACACTTCCTCCCTACCCACGCCCTCCCCGGCATGGGGGTCCTCCAAAGTCTTCGGGCCTCGGACACCTCCGGCCACCTGGTGAAGCTTGGGGAGCCCGCCTCAGAAAACGCTCCAAATGCATAAAATCAGACGCAGCACACGGTGAAGAAAACCCGTTAGCTGACACACGCCGTCCAAGTAACAGGTCTCATTCGCTGTGGAGTGATAAATGGGCTCTCCCATTAATAAACCGATCACATCTGGGGCAGGTCTGGTGACCCCAGGGTGACAGGATGGGAGAGGGCGCAGGACGCGCCCCCAGGTCCTTCCTGAGCGTTCACGGTTGGGGGGCACGACGTTTAGGGTAGGGGCACCGAGAACGAAGATGTGGCTCCCTCCCGTTGAGCTCGCAGACGCCCTGAATTCTGTTCTGGGGTCCCCACTTGGGAACAGGGCGGCCGGGGACACGCAGCTCCCCCCCCCCCC
>PVKZ01007525.1:0-22358 GCA_004027375.1 Macroglossus sobrinus | reverse complement strand
GCCTTCCCCGGCCCACCGTGCAGCGCTTGCCCCTCTCTCCCCTCCCCCGCAGTGGTCGAGAGCGACGCCGCCGACATCGTCTTCCTGGTGGACGGCTCGGACGGCGTCGGGCCGGACGGCCTCGCGCACATCCGGGACTTCATCATCCGGGTCGTCCGGCGGCTCGACGTGGGCCCCAGCAAAGTGCGCGTGGGGCTGGTGCAGTTCGGCAGCGAGGCGTTCCCCGAGTTCCTCCTGAGGGCCCACAAGTCGCGGGCGGCCGTGATCGAGGCCGTCCGCCGCCTCCGGTTCAAGGGCGGGGCCCCGCTGAACGCGGGCAGGGCGCTGGAGTTCGTGGCGCGGAACCTCTTCGTCAAGTCCGCGGGCAGCCGCATCGAGGACGGCGTGCCCCAGCACCTGGTGCTGCTCCTGGGCGGCGCGTCCCGGGACGACGTCGCGCGGCCCGCGCAGGTGCTGCGCTCCTCGGGCATTGCGAGCCTGGGCGTCGGCGACCGGAACGCGGACCGGGCGCAGCTGCAGGCGATCGCCAGCAGCCCCGGGCTGGTCTTCACGGTGCGGGAGCTCCAGGGCCTCCCCGAGCTGGAGGACAGGATGCTGAGCTCGTTCGGGGCCTCGGGGGTCACGCCCGCGCCTCCAGGAGTGTACACTCCCTTCCCCCCGCACACAGGTACGACGGGGCGGGGGGGGGGGCGCCCGCACCTGCAGAGCGTGACGCGCTGTTTCTTCTTTCGATGGGGAGATGCCGTTAGCATTCCTTCGAATAACGTTCTCCCCTCGAGGTTATCACTGCAGATGGTATTTGAAATGAGGCACTAGAAACACAATTCAGGGGAAATTGTGGGAAGCGCGTCCCAGAAAGCCTACGGCCGTTGGGTTCTTCCGTGAGCACGTGGGGCGAAGGACAGCCCCGCGGGGAGCTTCTGCAGACGCACACGGAGGGCGACAGCCAACGCTTTGGCTCTCGGGACGGAGAGTCGGCCATCTCTGCAGTCGGCCGACCCGTGTGTGCCCCGCTCTGCTCCAGCCTCGGCCACTTGCTCTAATTAGGAAACTGTCCCCAAATGCCATCGATTTTCAGCATGCTGGCAGGCAGCCCTCCAAAGGCGTGCGGGGCCACTCCCCACGTTCCAGCCCATCCCCGCTCTGCCTCGATCCCCTCGCCCCCGACGCCTGCCAGACGGCACCCCTCGTGTTCGGCCGGAGAGAGTGGCTGTCTAGCGGTGTCCCCCACAACCCCGAGGTCGCGGATCCTGAGCCCGGCGCGCGGCACTGTTGTGCAAGCGACCGCTGACTTGGCTCCTGAGTTCTCGCGTTCCCTTCCGTTGCGTTTGGTGTATTTCCTCTGCATCTTGTGTATTTCCTCTGCGTTCTGTGTGTCCGTGTCCCGGACACGGAACCCGAACGTCTCCTCGTCTCCGTCTCGCCCGCGTGTAGATAAGAGGAAAGCCGACATCGTGTTCCTGCTGGACGGCTCCATCAACTTCCAGAGGACCGGCTTCCAGGAGGTGCTGCACTTCGTGTCCGAGATCGTGGACACGGTGTACGGCGAGGACGGGTCCATCCAGGTGGGGCTGGTCCAGTACAACACCGAGCCCACCGACGAGCTCTTCCTGAAGGACTTCTCCACCAGGCAGCAGACCATCGACGCCATCAACAAGGTGGTCTACAAGGGCGGGCGGCACGCCAACACCCGGGTGGGCCTCGAGCACCTGCAGCGGAACCACTTCGTGCCCGAGGCCGGCAGCCGCCTGGACCAGAGGGTCCCGCAGGTGGCCTTCGTCATCATGGGGGGCAAGTCCATGGAGGACGCGCAGGAGGCCAGCCTGGCGCTCACGCAGAGGGGCGTCAAGGTGTTCGCCGTGGGCTTGGGCAACACGGACTCCGTGGAGGTCGGGAAGATAGCGTCCAACAGCGCCACGGCGTTCGTGGTGGGCAGCATCCAGAGGCTGTCGGAGCTGAAGGAGCAGGTCCTGGAGACTCTGGACGGCGCCATGCAGGAGACCTTGTGCCCGGGCGTGACCGACGTCTCCAAAGGTAACCTGCGTCCTGTCTCGCCCGCGTGCACGGGCGACGTCACTATCCGGGTCCCCGGCGCAGGCCTACGGATTCCTCCAGCCTTTCGTCATGTCAGGCATTTACTTGTATCTACGTGGGCTGGATCCTGGTGGTCGCCTAGCCCAGGGGTCCCCCACCCTCAGGCGGCAGACGGGTACCGTGCGTGACCTGTTAGGAACCGGGCCGCACGGCACGAGGAGAGCGGCGGGCGAGCAAGCCAAGCTCCACCTGTGCCAGCGGCCGCTCCCCGGCGCTGGTGTCACCGCCTCAGATCCTCGGGCGTTAGGTTCTCCTAGGAGCCCCGGTCCCAGGTGCCACAAGGGTTGGGGACCGCTGCCCGAGCCACCGGTATTGGGTGCGCTTACGGGATGAGCGTGGAATCCTGTCTTTCTTTGCCCTTATGGGACTTTCTTTTTCTCCTTAGTTTAACCCTCCAAACAGTTTGAACCTAGTGACCTCTGTTTCTGTTCATCAGTTTATTAATTAGATCGGTTATATGAGGCCAGAGGACTTGAGTTCTCAAGGGCATTTGATTTAAAGCACAGGCTTGGGGGGGGCATTTAACGGCAATTATACATCAGCCCCCAATTGATGAATATCACGAAAACAGAAAATATGCTACAATTTTGGCCCCCCAATGCCGGCACCAGCTCTCCCCGGGGGAGGGAAGCGGGTCCGAGTGTGTCTCACGCTCGCCCTTCGAGATCTCACCTCGCCCTTGAGCGTGGCACCCGGCCCCCGACGTGGGGCCGTGCTGGTGCGCGGAGCTCGTCTCCGCGGCGCCCCTCACGCGCGCCACCCGCTCTCCCCTCCCCCAGCCTGCAGCCTGGACGTGGTGCTGGGCTTCGACGGCTCGAGGGCTCAGAACGTCTTCGTGGCCCAGAAGGGCCTGGAGGCGAAGGTGGAGGACATCCTGAAGCGGGTCAGCCAGATGCCGCGGCTGAGCTGCAGCGGCGGCCAGGCGCCCGCCGTGCGCGTGGCGGTGGCGGCCAGCACGCCCTCGGGCCCCGTGGAGGCCTTCGACCTGGCCGAGTACCAGCCCGAGCTGTTCGAGAAGTTCCGGAACATGCGCAGCCAGCACCCCTACGTACTCACCGCCGACACGCTGAAGGCCTACGGGGCCAAGCTCAGGCAGTCCCCGCCAGACACGGTCAAGGTGCGCGCCCCGGGCCCCTCGCGCCGCACGGCCGGCTCCGGCCGCCACCACGGCCCGGGGCGGGCTCCCTCCCTGTCTTACCTGAGCTCCCCCGACAATCCCGGACACCCGGCTTGAGAGAGTGAGCTTGAGTGAGCAGAATGTGAGATTAATTCAGGTTTCTGTCCTACCCCTTCACCAGCTCTGTTCTCTCTCTGTGCGTGTGTACGTACGTACATGCTACTGTGCACACACGCGCACGCACACGCGTTCCAGAAACCGTCGCTCAAGTAGGGGAGTGAGGGGAACTGGTTTTGTTGTCGTTGCTGCTGTGTTTCTTTTAAGTCAGGCATTTCCGTCCACCCCCTCCCTTCCCACCCCATTTACTGCACAGGGCTTTGAACTTGGGCCGATGAAAGGTTTTTGGCGCTGGCCCTCGGTTTCCTGAACGGCAAGGGGAGGCGTTCGAAGGGGCGACTCTCCCTTCTGGGGGGGGGGTCTGTGAGGTCCCTTTGATTTCCACTGGCCTCTGACTCACCTTCTGTCGCCAGGTGGTCATTCATCTGACCGACGGGGCGGACGGAAGCCTGGCCGAGCTGCACGAGGCGTCCGAGGCACTCCGGCAGCAAGGTGGGTTCCAGGGCTTTCTACACGCGGGACGGGGAGCTGGGTGACCACCACCATGCTGGTGACGGAGGGCTCCCTCACGGGGGGTCTGCGAGCATGGGGTGAAGGGTTAAAGAAGTAGCAATTAGTAGGGGATGGATGGCCACGGGGATGGGGAGCACGGCAGAGGGGATGCCGTCAGCAGTAATATGAGGGCAGGTGGAGGGCCAGGGGAGGGAGGGAGCAATGGAGGGGGGGATCGTTTTATGAACTCTATGGATGTCTAACCAATGTCCGGTATCCTTGAAACTAATTTAAATAAGTAAATTGGAAAGAAAAAGTCGGAAGGAAAAGGGTCCGGCCTCCAGCGGAGGAGGGGCGAGGCTCAGGGGGCGGCCTGTCCCCGCAGGCGTCCACGCGCTGATGCTGGTGGGGCTGGAGCGCGCGGCCGGCCTGGAGCAGCTCATGGAGCAGCTGGAGTTCGGCCGCGGCTTCACCTACAACCGGCCGCTGAGGCTGAACCTGCTGGACCTGGATTACGAGCTGGCGGAGCAGCTGGTAGGTTCCTGCGTCTCCGCGTGCAAACCGGTGTGGCCACCGCGGCGGGGGCGTGGGGAGGGCGCCTCGTGGCCGCGATGCGGTGAGCTCTGGAAACGGAGGCCGCGCCAAAGACAGCGAGCGAGGAGGCGGCCCCGGCGCACAGACGGCGCCGGCCCCGCGATTCCCGGGCGCTTTGCAACGAAGGTGTCCGCGTTCCCGAGACCGATGGGAAGGCAGATCACGGATGGGTCATGCTGTTGGGGAGCGGCGTCGGTGGCGTGGGAGCGGCGTCCGTGGCGTCGGGAACGGCGTTCCTGGCGTGGGAGCGGGGTCCACGGCGTGGGAATGGCGTCCGTGGCGTGGGAACGGTGTCCCTGGCGTGGGAACGGCATCCGTGGCGTGGGAACGGCGTCCATAGCGCCCTCGACAGAAACGAGGATGGGCGGGGCAGAGACGCTTCCGGGCGGAGAAGGGCTTTGACCTTCTCTCCCAGGTTCCTTTGGGGCACATGACGGTGCCCTCTGGGGCTCCCCGACCTCCCGGGCTCAGCCCCTCTCGGCTGGAGGTGTGGGAGTGGGGGGCGCAGTGGTCACCCTGGAGGTCCTTTGCCAGTGGCGAGCGTGGGCTCTGGGGTGAACGGGCTCCGCCCCTTCCGTCCCTTCCACCTCCTCCTCAGCGTTGGGATTAGGATTTGAAAACCCCGTTGAAAGGACATTGGCGAATCTGGGGTGCGGGAGAGAGTGAGAGCTCTGGGGAGCTCCCCATGAGAGAGAGCACCCCCGATCACAGGAGCTGAATAGATGGCAGTGTGCTTGGGCTGTGCGCTCCCCCACTCCGGGCCGGGGGCTGGCAGGGGACGTTGAGTATGGCATGGGTCTTCGTGGCACTGGCTTGTGGCCGAGAGGCAGGCACGCGTGGCCGTGCCCCACACCGCGGCTGCCCGGGCCCCCTCCAGGCTGCTGCCACAGTTTGTGACCTTTTGAGGATGGGCCCCTGGCTCTCCATTTGGGGCCACCTCCTGTCCTGGCCACCTGCAGTTCGTTCTGTTAGCTTTTGCTCTTTGGAGCTTAAAAAGTGCATAATATGCTTAACGTTTGAAACTTGAATATCTATGTTGGAAACTTCTAGAAACGAGGCCTAGCCCGGGGTGAGTGTGCATAGGATGTGTTTTACTTCATCGCTCTTCAGTTTCCCACCTGTGACTTCCCGTCCCCCCACCCCCGACTGCCACGCCAGCAGCCGGGCGGCCAGTGCCAGCCGCGCATGCGGGGCCTTCACCTGTCGCTGTGGGCCCGCCCCCTAGGCCCGGCCTCTGCGGCAGAGCTCCGCCCTCCTCTGGGCGTGTGCCGAGACCGGAATGTGCCTTCTCGTTCCGACAGGACAACGTGGCCGAGAAGGCTTGCTGTGGCGTGCCCTGCAAGTGCTCCGGACAGAGGGGTGACCGCGGACCCCTCGGCAGCATCGGGCCCAAGGTGTGGTGGCCTCGCCCTCCCCTCGTGCCCGAGACCGGAGTTCAGAGGCCGGTGGCGACCTGGGCTGGGCGCGCTCTGTGCTATGACTGCACCGGGACGGGGACGGGCGGGGTGGTCCCGGGGGCGGGGTGGTCCCGGGGGCGGGGTGATCCCGGGGGCGGGGTGGTCTCGGAGCGGGGTGAGGATAGAATAATCACACCGAAATAATGAGGGGGAAACTGTTAAGTTCAGGGGCGCACTGAGGCCATGGTAAATTTTAGCCCGCTCTACGGCACGGAGCGGGGTCGGGGAGACACAGAGCCCCCGCCCCCCACTCTGTGGGTTTCACCCAGGACCCGACTGGCTTCCTTGCAGGGCATCTCCGGAGAAGACGGCTACCGAGGGTACCCCGGTGACGAGGGAGGACCGGTAAGCGGGGTTGTCTCTCTCCTGACCTTTGTCCCCTCCTTGTCCTCATTCGCGGGGACTGGACCGTGGGCTCAAGCCGCAGGGCGCCCCCAGTGGCAGGAAACTGGTGCCTACCGGCCCTAACACCGTCACTCGATGTCCACACGACACACACAGCGTGGTGACATGAGCCTGGCGAGTGCAGCCCCAGGCTCTTCCATCTTCCGTGTCACAGGGAGGCAGGAAGTGGCCTCTGAGACCGAGTGGCATTTGCCACATCCACAGGCTGAGACACCCACGCAGAGATGGGGCAGAGGGCGTGGGGTGTAGGGAACCTGCTCGGCTGTAGTTGGGGTCACTCCCTTTAGGGGGGTCTCCCAGGGAAGGTTTGCTGGCTCGGATGGTGGGCAGCCCCCCGGGGGCTGTAGGGGCGGGTGGAGCCTTCTGGAAGTGGCACTTGGGATGGACGGACATGGCCCGAGAGGCTTTGGGACACTGGGAGGACGCCCAGACTGTGCGGGGTTGAAGGCCCCAGGGAGCAGGCGGGGTCACAGGGTCCAGCCGGGACGCAGGTGTCAGGGCTGGGCACGGGCCACGGTGGAGAGCCGGGAGCCGGGGCCTCAGAGAAGCAGTCAGGCCGGGGGTCTCTGCGGGGGCGCCCAGAGCCCCCTGCACCCTCAGCCCCCACTCCAGGGAGGCCGTGCACTGGGCTTGGGGGGCAGGGACGCTGGAGGCTCCGCCTGGCGGTCGCGGTCCCTCCCGGACTCGGCGGTGGCTCCGTACTAGGAGCTCCAGCCCGCGACACGCCTTGGTCTCCCCTTGCAGGGCGAACGGGGCCCCCCCGGCGTGAACGGCACTCAGGGCTTCCAGGGCTGCCCGGGCCAGAGAGGCGTGAAGGTACAGTGTGGGGCGCGCGTGCGGGCGGTGGTGGGGGGCAGCAGCCGTGCGGGGGTGGGGAGCGGTCTCCGAGTGACCCTCGGTGGCCCCGGTGGTGGAAGGCGGCCCAGAGCCTCGCCCGGCCTGGGGACAAGGGCGCACTGCGGAGGGGCCCGAGAACGGAGAAGTCATTTCCTGTGCAAGCGAGAAGCAGCCAGGGACGGTCACGAGGACGGGCAGGCCGCGGGCCAGGGCGGAGAGGAGGCGGGAGCCGGGCCTCAGGCCCTGGACGCCAGAGGAGCCAGAGACGTGGTGTGGGGAGGGGTGGCAGGAGGGGACGCAGGCCCTGGAAGGTTCTTCGCGTGACCTGCTTGGATTCCAGGGCTGGTGGATGTCCTCGTCCACTGGCTGGCGTTTGGGAGCAGGAGCTGGGTGGCGGGGGAAGGGCCACCGCACGTGGAAGCCTGTCCCTGCTTCTGGGCCACCCCTCAGGCCGGGGGCGCCCAGCCCGCCCTCGTGGCAGGCGGGCAGACTGGCTTCACCACCTCCCACGGGCCGGGCCGGCGGGAGGCCGTCCAGGCAGAGCCGTCCGTCTGTCAGGCTGAGTTTCCCGAGGCTGCAGTCTTCGGGGGCGCCTGGGGGGCTGTTCTGTGGCTGAGGGACCAGCCCCCCGGAACAGAACTGACCGCCCCGTCCCTTCTTTTCCAGGGCTCTCGGGGGTTCCCAGGAGAGAAGGTACTCACACTTATTTTTCCTTTTATGTGGGACACTTGCCCAGCATGTCTCATTTCTCCTTCGCCAGGATGGGCCTCTGGCCTCACCTGTGTGTCTTGTCCCCTCGCAGGGCGAACTTGGGGAGATCGGCCTGGACGGTCTCGACGGCGAAGACGTAAGTGAGCTCGCGCCGAGCCCGGCCGGTCCCGGTCGCGGGCACCTCCGTCTTTGGCGGACAGGGTGCCAGGGATGACACTGTGTCGCTGTCTTTGGCAGGGAGACAAAGGAGTGCCCGGCTCTTCCGGTGACAAGGGGGTCCCCGGGAGAAGGGTAAGTGCATTTCCCGTGTTCTGGTTACGAAAATAAACAAACAAACAAAAACTCTAAACATTTCACTTCCGCCAACAGCCCTCCCTGACCTCTTCTGGGGGGGGGAGGGGCACCCTTGGCCCCCGTGTCCCCTGGCCACTGTGACACGTTACATTACGGGGTCTCACTCGGAGACTGTGTCCCCACAGGGCACAGATTGAATTCATTTTGTCATAAACTCAGAGTGGATGCCCAGAGAATAAGTGTTCGGATGTGATTTTACCTTCTTGGCGAAAGGGTAGATGCGTAACTCTGGTCTGCTGAGGATTTAAGACCTGGAGAGAGTGGTCCTAAGGGGTGAGGTGAGAATTGTAAACTGGAGTGTTTAGTCTCGGCCTGTGTTTTGTTTTTGTTTTTGTTTTAGGGTGACAAAGGACCGAAAGGAGACAGAGGAGAACGAGGAGATGCCGGGATTAGAGGCGACCCGGTGAGGAAGGCTCCTCACTGCCAGTCTGAGGCTCGGGCCCGGGGAGGCGGCAGGCAGGGTCGAAAGGGAGAATCTTACTCTAGAGATCGCTTTAAAATCTTTTTGGGGTTGCCGGGGACGCGCTTGCTCCCCAGCTGCAAAGCTAAGTGTTGGCGGGGCCTGGCCCGTGAAGGCCTGGGGAGGGTCCCGGAAACGGGGTCTCGGGGCGTTTTCGTCCAGTGGGACTGGGTGGTCAGAAGACGACTCGGATGCCAGGCGCTGGGGCCGGTCCCCTTAGGCGCGTCCGCCCACGTGGCGCCCATCCCACTCTGACGGGGCCTGGCCGTGGGGTCGGTGGTTCTTCCTCCCCGGGGCTCACCTGCAGGGCGGGAGGCTGGCCCGGCGACGGTCGCCTGCTCACAGGTTCTACCGAGCCGAGCGTGAGACGAGCAAAGCTGCAAACCCTCCTCTTTCCCTAAAGCGACCGTGACGTGTCCTCGTCTTGCACGCCTGGCTCACATCCCCGACCTGTGTTGCTTTCAGGGTGACTCGGGACGCGACAGCCAGCAGAGAGGACCCAAGGGAGAGACCGGAGACATCGGGCCCATGGTTCGTTCCCGCACGTTCTGTGCCGGGGGCCGGGGCCAGACCTCTCGCTGGCTCGGGGTCGTTACGGCGGTGGACGCGTGGGGACGGGGGCAGAGGGCTCCCCGAGGCCCCCGCGTGTCCGCGTTTGGGAAGTCTCCGCTGGGGACACAAGCGACCCTCCAGGAGGGACTTCTTTGCGGAACCGGCCCCCTTAGATGTTTGCGGGACGCGCTGGTCACGGCAAAGGCCGCTGCAGGCGGGCGTGCTCCTCGGTCCCACGTGCCCCACAGTGTCCCCCCCACTGCGCCCCCACCCCTCTCCCCGCCCCCTGTAGTATCGCTGAGCTGGGCGTTCTCTTCTGCAGCTGAGAATCTCATGTGTCTTTTCTCCCCCACCTCCAGGGTCTTCCTGGGAGAGACGGGGTGTCTGGGAGCCCTGGCGAACCCGGGAAGAATGTGAGTGCCTCGTACGGCTTTGGGGGGCTCTGCCTGACCTTAGCAAGGGCCCCTTAACGCCCGCGCCCCCTCAGCGACTTTTTATTTGGAACTTTAAGGGATTTTCTGGAGAAAACACTCATTCCCACGGTTTCCTCTGCGCTTTGTCCCTTGTCCCCCCCGAAGTCCCACTTCCTTCCTTTCCCCCAAACCCACGGAACAGACCCTTTGAAAAGCGGCATCTCTGCTGCTTCCGAATAGTTGTCCAGGTTTCGTCCAGTGGATGATTCAGAAATCCGAGCGCACGCGTGAATCTGGGTGGGGGCGGGGTTGAGGGTGTGAGCGCGGGAGGGCGGCCGGGCTGTGTGCGCCCTGGTCGTGGTTTGATACGTCCTTCGGTGTGTCCAGCCGCTGCTCTCCCGGCAGAGTCAGTGGCAAGACGGCTCCCGTGGGCCTCGTCTTCGCGTCTGCTGAAGCTCGCTAGAGCCAGAGCAGCGGGCATGGCCTCCAGGGCCCGGGACACTCCGCGCTGCTGGCCTCTGGTCACACTCCAGGCTGTCCGTCCCGTTTGGGAGGGGCCAGCCCGGCTGCTGCTCTGTGGAGGGGTGACCTGGCCCTGCCCCTCCCCCACTGGCCCTTGGGAGGAGGCCAAAGTCATCCAGGAAAGAAGCTGCCACCACAGGGAATAATGGCAAAGCGGCCCCCACCCCCCGAAAGGTCACCGGGCTGGCCCCCTGGGAGCACAGGATGTGGGTCTTGGGCGGACACAGCAGTGGGCCAGGCCAGCAAGGACACACCGGGATGATTACTCGTTCCTGTCCCAAGCCTTCCCACTGAGGAGGGGGCGTCACCAGGCGGGAGTTAATGGGTGGAAGCACGCCCACATCCACTTGGACTTGGGGTGACCTCTGGAGCGTGGGGAAGACGTCGCCATGTCATGAGGCTCGCTAATACTTCTGGGTGTTCGAGCCCCGTGTATGTGTGTGCACTTGAACACGAACCTGGGCGTTCTGGTCCTGTGTGTGCACTTGGACCTGGACCTGGGGTTCGGGCCCGTGCGTGCACTTGAACGTGAACCTGGGCGTTCCGGTCCTGTGTGTGCACTTGGACCTGGACCTGGGGTTCGGGCCCATGCGTGCACTTGAACGTGAACCTGGGCGTTCCGGTCCTGTGTGTGCACTTGGACCTGGACCTGGGGTTCGGGTAGCCACGTGTTCACTTGGACGTGGACTTGAGGAGGTGTTGCATTTGGCCAGGAGGGCTGGGAGAGGTTGGGACGCCCTTCCGTTAGAAGTAACACATTTCACTACTTCTCTCTACAGTTAGGAAAACGGTAGGAAAATAGCCTGACAGCCCACTCCACATTCCTTATTTGAAACTGGCCTAGATCGTGGAGCCAAAAGGAGTCATTATTTTGCTTGGCAGACATGAAGTCATTCTGCGAACTTCCATGTGGGTGACTAATAGGGCAGCCTGGAAGCAGAACATCACCGAGACGAGGGCAGGAAGGAGGGTGTCTTTCATGTGGGTTTCCTCGGGCCCGACCGCGTACGGGCTCTGGCACAGGTCCCGGCCAGATGTGCAGGTGACGTCACAGAAGCCCCCGTGCTCTGTCCTCGGCGCCCCTCACGTTTGTGTGGCTTTTCCCACAGGGCGGCTTTGGCCGGAGGGGACCAGCAGGCGCTAAGGTAAGCCTCTGAGTTGGTGCCTCTTTCCTGTCACCCGCGTGTAACTCGCCAAGTGCTCTCCGGGGACGATCCTCAAAAGGCACAAGTTAAAACATTCCTTCCCCTTCACCGTGGAGGCTTGTACCTCCCATTAGCTGGCACCATCTTTTGTCCCAGCTCCTTAAATGTAGCTGCTTCTGAACTGATGAACCGTGGGGATGAGGTGGGGACAAACAGGGAAAAAGATGGAAGAGTCAGTGGGACATCGCCCACGTAACTGGTTGCTGGCAAGTCACGACATCTCCGTGTCTCCAAGGTTTGGGTCTGAAACAGAGAAACTCTTCTCTCACAAAGCTGTCCTGAGGAAAAGGCGAGGCCAGAGAAAGACACGGTTTTAAGAATGGGGAGTGACGGCTGGCTCCACGCCTTGAACGTGTCCCCCTGGAGTTCCTGGGTCGATGGCTGGGCTTGTCGTGCCATCCGCTCGTCCCGCCGTGGCTGTGGGCAGAGGGCCGCCGCTGGCGCAGCCCCCCGAACCCTCCCTGCCTCCAATCTCTGTCTTCTCTCTCTCTCAGGGGAACAGGGGCGGCCCCGGCCAGCCCGGCTCTGCGGGGGAGCAGGGGACCCGAGGCGCTCAGGTCAGTGCGCTACGCCACGTGCCTCGTGGCGCTTGCCCAGAGCCCCCAGTGTCTTGTTTGCATTGAGGTGACGGTCCCTTTTATGAAACCGAACACAAAACTAACTGCTTCAGAGTGAGTGGCTGAGGGGCATTTAGCGCATTCCTGCCGGACGACCGCCAGCTCTGTCTCAGTCGAAGGGTTTCATCGTCCCCAGAGGTGGCCCCGGGCCCATCTAGCCTCTCCTCCCGCCCCTCCCCCTGCCCTAGACTTCCTGTCTGTCATTACGGACTCGCCTATCTTGGACGTTTCATGTCAATGGAACCATGCGACAGGTGGCCCTTGGTCTGGCTTCTCTCGCTGGCATCACCTTCTTGACTTGGACCACTGTTGAGCCCGTGTCCGTGCTTCATTCCTTTTGACGGCCGAGTAATATTCCCCGCGAGCACAGGCCACAGTGGATTTATCCGTCTGTCGGTGGATGGACGCTCGGGCTGTGCCCGGAGCCTGGGGATAGTGCCTCTCTGAACGTCCGTGCACAAGCGTCCGTTCACACGTGTGTTCCGTGTGTTTCTAAACTGATGCCCCGTCCGCGTTCCGGGCTGGGCTCCCGCAGCCGCGACAGGGGCCTGGTCCCCGTGGCCTTTTGGGCACTGGCGAGGCTGTGGGCTCTGTGGAAAGTGCAGGTGTCATTCTGAGCTTTTTCAGGGAGTGTCCCCCGACTCGGCACTTACATCGGCCTTTTCATTCTCCAGGGTCCACCCGGCCCCACCGGCCCCCCAGGCCTGATTGGTGAACAAGGCATTTCCGGGCCGCGGGTGAGTTCAGCTGATCGCTCCCCCCGGCCAGCTAAGCGGGCGGCTCAGAGCGGGCAGGCTGGGGGTCCGTGGGTGGCGTGGGTCCGGGGGTGTGTAAAATCTAACTGAATCTGCTGAAATTCTCACCTGGTGCCAAATCGTTCCATGTTTGGCCCCTGGGGATTGGCTGTGGTTCAGTATCCTGTATGAGGAGTCCCCATCCTCAGGTGTGACACACGAGCTGTCAAAGACGCTGTGACCGAGAACTCTGACACGTCCCCTGGCCGTTAGAGGTGATGGGCTGATGTACCGCTATAGCCAAGCTGGGACCAGGCCCTGGGCACTGCCTGCCCTGGTGTCCCTTGTGTGACAGGATAGGGAAGGAACCCCCCATCACCATTATGGAAGGACAGTGACGGAAACCTGGCAATGGATGGGCCTGTTGTCACCGAAAGGCATGAACGTGCTATGCTGTGGAAGCTGGGACTTGGCGAGAGTTGTCGTTTGCTTAGAAAGTCCTTCCCCAGTTTCGAAATCCCATAAACACCTGTTTTTAAAGCCTGGGTCTCTTCCACTCTGCACGCACTGCCGCTGGGAGCAGTGGAGGCTCAGCAGGGCCAGGGATGAGGCGAAGATCTCCAGACGGTGACCGAGATCAAGAGCCGCCACCATCTGGTGGTTGCCATACTCCATAGGTCACCCTGGGCGGTGCCAGCTGCACCGCCTGAGGGGACGCTGGGCAATGCGCTCCCTCAGCGGGCAGGTGCGCCCAGGTTTCCACACCTGTCTCGCCAGGTGTCACTGTGGCGTGTGGTGAGGGGGACGGACACAGCCGCGTGACACCTGGTGCTCGCCGTCTGGTCGGGCCTCGGACACACGTGCACCCCGAAAACCACACTGGGGCGCGCTCGCGAAACCAGCTGAGCGGTCACACCGATGTGTGGGTCTGCGCAGGCCACGGCCACGCGCCTTTGCCACGTGTGGGGGTCTCCCGTGGGTGCCTGGGCCGGGTGCTGCGGCCGGCCCCCCGTGAGCCAGGGAGGGGCAGGGGTCAGATGCGGTGGCTTGGAGGGTGGGTGTCACTGACTCGCTCCTGTCCCGCAGGGGAGCGGAGGGACCGCGGGCGTGCCTGGAGAACGTGGCAGAGTCGGCCCCCTCGGGAGAAAGGTTTGTCTTCGCGAAGGCAGTGCTGGTTCCTGCGCTGGCGTCCGGCCACGCCCTCAGTGGCCTGTCCCTCCGCTGTCCCTCGCTGTCCCTCTGCTTGCTCCTCCTTCCCCTCCACTCTGGCCCCGCCCTACCGTCCCACCGCTAGCTGGTTTGACCTAGGGCTCCAGTCCCCACCGCTGGAGCCAGAACCCGCCAGCGGCCGCGGATGTCCCCATCTGCTCATGCCGCGGCTCCTGACGCGGGCTCAGCGCCCCCAGAGCCGTCGGGGCGGACGGCGACACCGCGCCGAGCACGCGCCCGTGACGCGGTGCTGCGTGCAGCCGCGCTGCGCCCCCGGAGAGCCACGCCCCCATCTAGGGGCACCAGCAGCGAGCTCCCGGGGGGCCCTGTAAGGCCCAGGTCTCCACGCCTCGGGAAACGCCACGGTTGATCATAACCAGCCCGAAAGGGCAGCAAAACGCGTCCGCGGGCGCCCAGACTCGCCCCCTGCGCTGGGCTTCCCCGCGGAGTCGCGCCCGCCCCGTCCCCATCCCAGTCCCACAGGTCTTCTCTCCCGACGGCCTTCCTCCCTCTTCCCTCCATCGGCGTGTCCCGTGCGCGGCAGCGAAGCGCGCATGCGCACGCACACACGCACGCGCACGCACACACGCACGCGCAGGCACATGCACGCGCGCGCACGCACATGCACGCGCACAAAGCGTGCGCGCAACCCGGCCCTCCTGGGTTCTTTGCAGGGAATTCTCTAACACACGGTGCAATTTAAAAACCATGTTTATCAAAATCTGAAAGGCGAAGCCCCGCCGGTGGCCGTGCCGGGAACAGGCCTCGCTCGGGGCGCATCCCTAACCGCTCCCGGGCCCGCAGCCGTCCCAGCCTCGTCCCTAACGGGTCCCAAACCCGCAGCCGTCCCAGCTTCGTTTCTCGTGCGCAGGGTGAGCCCGGAGACCCAGGACCGAAGGGAGGAGTCGGGAATCGGGGCCCGCGTGGGGAGACGGTAAGGCCAACACATGGCGTCGCCTTAGCTCTCTTCCCAGGGGCGTTCGGGAAGTGGGGGGAGGGGGACGAGAGGGGTGGAGAGTGGGGGTGTGGGGGGAATGGGGGGGCCGTGCACTGGTCCAGCAATTGGACGTTGCAAATTGGGTTCCTTCCACACGGAGGTGACTTGACAGTCGCATCATTGGGGCTGTGACTGGAAATAGGAAGCTTGTTGCTTATAATTAGAAAATAAATTTCAACCAAGTTTAATTTCATTGGGAGGGAGTGGGTGAAAGATGTTTTCTCTGTATTTTTGGGGGGTGAACATGGTGGCTTCCTGGAGCTTCAGCTCTCATTTCCGGTCCTGCAAATGCTTCGTGAGCATGACTAATGGAGCGTTTCTGGGGCCGGGGGGGGGGGCGGGGGGTATCCAAAAAAAAAAAACGAAAAAAACATCTGTGGGTTATCATGGAATTGGGTTTGATAAGGTCTCAATTCCGTTAGAAACAGTTTCCTTTGAATGAAGCGTTCTAGGAATAGAAATTACCTCGATAACTCATTTAAAAAGTGTTATTTAAAATAATCTAACCACTCACTAATAATAATAGTTTTGTAGGATACATTTCTATGCAGGAGAAATAAATTTACAGAATTTGGGGAATTAAAAAAAAGAATTAATTTACCCAGAAACTATATACATGGTTGATCTGACTTATAAGCCCAAAGCTTTTTTTAACTTTTCTACAGCTAATTAAAGTTTAACTTTTCTACAGCTAATTAAAGTTAAAAAAAAAAATAGATTTCTGTTAGTCATCCTCAGAACCAGAGGGGGAAAAAATCAGAACTTAAAATCCAGTCCCACCGTTGAGGGTCAGCAATTCCTGGGCATGGGAACCATAGCTGTGTAGCTGTTGGTGTCCGTTTAAAACTGCGCGTTATCTGAGTGGCACGTCTAAGGTATGCTCTAGAGACGTTAGTGTACGTTTCACATAGATTCTTCTGATTCTTTTGAGATAATAAGTCGTGTCCAGTTCTGAACCCCGCCACCCCCCTATCCTGTGAGAAGGTGGTAGGTCAGGTCTGAGCATCCCGGGAGGGGGAGTTTGGGAGACGGACATCTGGTGGCATGAGCTGGAAGGAAGGGACAAGGGACGGTCCGAGCACAGGAGACTCGGGAAGGCGGGAGAGACCGAGTCCCCGGCGCTGGCTCTGAAGTAGAATCTGAGACTCAGAGATGCACAGAGTCGAGGTGACCTTCGAGGGTCCTTTCAGCTTGGAGACCCCCCAGGTGTGAGTCTTAGATTCTGCATCCAAGCGGTCTCATTAACCATCGCTGCCGAGGACTGCTCCAGGCCCGGCCACTCACAGACAGGGTGTCGCTAGCCCCTGGAGGGCGAGCTGGCCGCAGAAACACTTCCTTGATCTGCACCCCGATCTGGGAACGTCCGAGAGACCCAGGGGTCCCCGGCTCAGGGCTCTAGACAGAGGGGGCTGTGGCATGCCTGACGCGGTGACCGCAGTGACACTCTCTCTCCACACTTAGGGAGACGATGGTCGAGACGGAGTCGGCAGCGAAGGACGCAGAGGCAAAAAGGTACGTCCTTCCGACCCGTCGTCGTTTTGAAGGGTCTTTTCTCCAGAATTTCTTGTGATACAGTGATTTATTTTTCTCTTGATGCCTCTATGGATGTATCTATTTTTTTCAGCTCAAGACTAATTTATTTCAGATGAATTAAAACTGGGAGTAAATATTGAGCCTTTTTTTTTAAATCTTTTATAGGGAGAAAGAGGGTTCCCCGGATACCCAGGTCCCAAGGTAAACACTCCCCGAGTGGTGGGCCGTCACCGCTGTGTGCGTGGGCGGGGGGGGGGGGACAGGGTCGGCTGCGTCCACGGGCTGTGACTCTGAATATCTGGGCCCCAGTCTTGCATCGGCCCCTCATGAACGAGTGGCTGGGAAAGGCCTCACCCTCTCTGTGATACTCCCTCATCTGTCCCATGGAGGTGACAGTGTACACTTGTCGTGGTGCTTTTATGAGGAGTAAATGAGGTGACACCGCGATAAAACACATCGTAAGCCTTAAAACACCATCATCTGCGAAAGGCACAGAGGCCCTGGGGACCGGAGGAAAAGTAAAGCAAAGTTAGCCATTGGCCGCCCGGGCGCTGTGGCCCAGATGCCCCAGGGACCTTCGGCAGGACCTCAGTTCCCCAGCTGAATGTGCCACCGCCTGGCTCTCTCCCCAGGGTGTGTCAGGTGATCCAGGAGCAGGTGGAGCTCTAGGACCCAAAGGCATCCGAGGCCGGAGGGTAAGTCTGCCCTCGCCAGGGCTGCGGTGGGAACGGGCCAGGTGTGTGTGTGTGGGGCGGGGGGCGTTCGGTCACCGACACCTCCACGGCTCCTTTGAGTGTCACCCTCTTCACCCCCGGCCCGGCCAGTGATCGTTCGAGGTAGGAGAATGGGGGCCCTAAGCCACAGACCGCTGTCCCCCGGACCCCTGTGGCTGCGTCCGTGATGTGCCCCTCGTGACGGGGTCCCGAGAGCCCCTCCCTCTAGCACATCTGAGGGTCACTCGTTCACGGTCCACCCCCAGCAGGGCTCCACGGGGACTCAAGTCCCAGAATGAGCGATTTCGTGGTCTGTGAGGTCATAGTTGGTCCCGACGGACAGTGAGGCGACAGAATTTCACGAGGCGTATGGTGTTCCCAGGGGCCCAGGCTCAGGGGCGAGCCGGGCGGACGCCGCATGCTCCCCGCCTGAGCTACTCTCGGTTCTGGGTGACTCTGGTCAGTGGTGGGTGTTTACCCACCCTCCTGAGACTGCACCGAGTCTCGGATTAGCAAATCGCGGTCTAGATACGGGTAAAAGTTTCTGACGGTTAGTTTTAGTTTAAAACGCAGGTAAAGTCATAGTTCTTATCCTGTCAGTTTGCTCAGCAAGACTGTCAAACTAGATCCTTTACGAATCAAGATGGAGTTTTGAACCCTGGATTGGGTTTATCCAGGCCAAATAGTGACCTAACTGTCAGCTACCGAGTCCTCGTGTGTCCACGGACAGTGTCAATTAAAATGGTTCTTAGCAAGCTCCCGTCTTACCTGAGCCCCCAGAGCACGTGGTTGTGGGGAGACGCCCATCAGCTTCGTTAAGGCCGCCTGTCCCCACACTTGCGCGTTGGAGGCACAGGATTCCAGCAAGTGAGGGATGTGTTGTGGGCACGGGGGACGACCCCGTTGGCTCGGACGACCCCCAGATGCAGGGTCCCTTTCCTGCTACAACTGAATGATGCTTGTTGTGCCCTCCGTAGGGAAATTCGGGACCTCCGGGCACGGTCGGACAGAAGGGGGACCCTGGTTACCCAGGACCGTCTGTGAGTACCCTGCGGGTTCTGACCAAGCCTGCCGGGGGCCGGGCGCCCGGGCCCTGGTCCCCGAAACTCCAGCCCCCTCCCCTCCCTCCGTCACAACGGAGGGCTTCTACATTTCCATCGTCATTGTTGTTGTTTGTAACTTTTAAACCGCTTCCCTTCCGATGCCACGATGGAGAAAAGAGCTTTTGCGTTTTGGGAGAATGAGAAAGTGTTGGGGTGTGTTGCAACCTTCACTCGTTATTACCTCCCTTGTCAGGGCCTTGCGTGGGGCCCGTGTAGGGAACAAGCAGAAGAGAACCGTTTTAACAGCTCTCGGTGGCTTCTCGTGTCTGGTTTGGGGAGAACGTCCTTTGGTCCGTGAATCCCCGCACCCTGTCCTGTCCCCGTGGTCGGCCGAGGCCGCCCCGCGCCCCGCCTGTCCCTGCGGCCGCGTCAGCCTCCCCCCTCTTGCTTTCCAGGGCCCCAAAGGCAACAGAGGCGACGCGGTCGATGTAAGTTGCACGCGTGTGGCGCGCCCCGTGGTCCTGCCAGCCCCCCGTCTGCCCCCCTCACGCCTTCTCTCCTCTCCCCCTACAGCAATGCGCGCTCGTCCAGAGCATCAAGGACAAATGCCGTAAGTACACGGCCCCCTGCCGCCCGCGCCACCCTTTGCCTCCCCCTCCGAGGGTCCCCTGTCCCTCACACGCCCCTCCCGCTTCCTTTGCAGCCTGCTGCTACGGTAAGTCAGCCGCAGAGGTCCGCCTGCCTTCTGGGGACAGAGCACCCCCCGCCTCCGGTGAGTAAGGCCTGGCTTTGCGAACCCCCACTTCCCACAGGGCCCCTGGAGTGCCCCGTCTTCCCCACGGAGCTGGCCTTTGCTCTGGACACGTCCGAGGGGGTCACCCAGGACGCGTTCAGCCGGATGAGGGACGTGCTCCTGCAGATCGTGGGCGACCTGACCGTCGCCGAGAGCAACTGCCCGCGGGGCGCGCGCGTGGCCGTGCTCACCTACAACAACGAGGTGACCACGGAGATCCGCTTCGCCGAGTCCAAGAAGAAGTCCGTGCTGCTGGACAGGATCAAGAACCTGCAGGTGGCCCTGACGTCCAAGCAGCAGAGCCTGGAGACCGCCATGGCGTTCGTGGCCCGGAACACCTACAAGCGGGTGCGGGGCGGCTTCCTCATGCGCAAGGTGGCCGTGTTCTTCAGCAACAGGCCGGCGCGCGCGTCCCCGCAGCTCCGGGAGGCCGTGCTCAAGCTGTCGGACGCCGGCATCACGCCCTTGTTCCTCACCAGCCAGGAGGACCGGCAGCTCATCAACGCCCTGCAGGTCTGCGCCCGGCCGTCCCGCGTCACCTCCGCGTCACCCCCGTGCCACCCCCGCGCTCCCCAGGCCCCGGGACGGTGCTCCGGCACGCCCGGGCCCTCCTCCGTGTCTGCGCCCCCGCGTTTCCAGACGGTGCAGGGGGAGGCTGCTGCGGCCGAGGTCATCTCCGGGGAGGTCCCCAGGGCGGCCGCTGGCTCGGCGCTGGGTCACGTGTCGGAGGGGACTCTCCCGGGGCCGAGCTGGCCTGCCCCCTCCCAGCGAGGTCCCCAGACAGGGGTGACTGTCGCTCCCTGGTGTGTGCCACGGTGCAGACTTTCCTTCCAGTGTCAGCCTGTGATGCGGCCGGGTGCTCCCTTGTTGTTCCCTCCAGTAGCTTGTTTAATTGCTACAATTAATCAATGGATATTTATGTGGTGCACGCTGGAGCTGGGGGCGGGGAGCTGGGGGCGGGGAGCGGGACCAGGAGGGCGGAGGCCCGAGCTCCAGGAGCATTCTGCCCGCCTCCTGGTTTTAGGCTCCTGCAAGGACCGTGGTCGTGTCACGTACCCACTCTGGTCTTAGCTATCTCAGCTGCCAGAGGCGTGGCGCGGGGAGACGGTCGCTGACGTCCCCCCCTCCCAAACTGGACATTCTGTGGCCTTCCTGCCACCGACGTCAGCGGGACAGCGGGCCACCGCTGCCATCTCAGGGCTTTTCTGCCAAACCGCAGGGCAGAGGAGCAGAGAGCCCTGGGCTTGGGCCACCGGCCGGCCGTGCGCTCTTGGAAGGGGCCCATTTGCACACACAACCCCCCCCCCCACAACTCTTGCAGAATGAATGACCCGGAAGCACACGTGTTTCTAAATAGCGTGGTTTCAGCAAATTCGAAAGGTTACTCCTCCAATAATTAGATTTATCCACTAAACGAATAATTAGCAGTGACATGCCAGGCGCCGTGACGGGCAGGGCTTCGGCACCGTCCAAAGATGCTTTCGTTACTCACTTTTTCATCGAATCCCTTCGTAAACCCGGGACAGCGGGAGAGAGGTGCAGCTAACACTTGCCAGTGCTGTCGCCGCTGCCGAAAATGATGATGTTTAAGTCACCGCTGTTCGCTAGCGGCCCGCCCGGGCACTGTACACGTATTATCTAATTGAATCCTCCGATAAGGCCGTTGCGAATTTACCATCACCCCATGTTCCAGCCGAGGGAGCCGAGCTTCAATGCTCATGCCTCGGGTCCAGCAGGAAGCCCAGGCGCGGGGTCTGAACCCCCGCTCAGCTCACCAGACCATTTCCCGTTAGACTCAGTGACCCCACCCCCCCACTTAACCCTCCCTCAAAGAAGCGAGACGATGTCGGTCCATCGGGAAGTTGGGGTCGCGGGTGTGACGCTCGTTTACCGCCAGCTGCGTTTCCGCGGGGTCCCTGATCCCGAGCGCGCCATCCAGCGTTGCCTTTCCCCCGAACCAGATCAATAACACGGCCGTGGGCCACGCGCTCGTCCTGCCCGCCCGCAGGGACCTCGCCGACTTCCTGAAGACCGTGCTGACCTGCCACGTTTGCCTGGGTAAGGCGCCCCTCACCCCCCCGGGCACAGCTGTCCGGCCGCCAGGCGGGTCAGCCTCCCCGTGGAGGGACGTCGGAAGGGAAAGGCTCGGAGGCTCATGAAGCCCGCGGTCCCCGGCGTCGGCAGGGTCCGTGGCTAAAGTGAGACTCCCCGCACGGAGCTTCTCTCTGATGGAGAAGGGTCCGTTCTCTAGGGAACAGAGGATAACGTGGGCTCTGCTCACGTATGTGAAGTCTGGGTTTTAATGATCCGGCTTCGAGATGTTCTAGAACATACTTGTTCAGAGGGTGGTGAGAAAGGAAGGCGGCTTTCTTTCCTTGTCCTCCCTCCCCTCCGTCCCTGCCCGATGCTGGGTCCCAGCACGCTGACGAGGGCTCAGGCTGCTGGGTTTGCAGTGAGTGTCCGCTGCTGGAGGCAGAGCCTGGCCGCGGGGCATGGCCGGGCTCCTCTGGCTGGCGCCGTCCTCATCGCCCTGGGCTCCCAGCAGGTGCCACGGCGCGTCTCCCCGTGGGGCTTGCGGTGGAAATGCCCCCCAATCACCCCCCCCCCCTTTCCAGACATCTGCAACGTGGACCCGGCCTGCGGCTTCGGCAGCTGGAGGCCCGCCTTCCGGGACAGGCGCGCGGCGGGCAGCGCCGCGGACATCGACATGGCCTTCGTCCTCGATAGCGCCGAGACCACCACGCTCTTCCAGTTCAACGAGATGAGGAAGTACATCGCCTACCTGGTGGGACAGCTGGACCTGAGCCCCGAGCCCCGCGCCTCGCCGCGCCTGGCCCGCGTGGCAGTGGTGCAGCAGGCGCCCTCCGCGCCCCCGGGGAACGGCAGCGCGCCGCCCGCGCGGGTGGAGCTGGCGCTCACCGACTACGGCTCCAAGGAGAAGCTGCTGGACTTCCTGGGCAGCCGCATGACGCCGCTGCAGGGCACCCGCTCCCTGGGCCGCGCCGTCGACTTCACCGTAGAGAACGTGTTCGAGCGCGCGCCGCACCCGCGGGCCCTGCGCGTCGTGGTGCTGATGCTGACGGGCGCGGTGCGCGCGCCGCAGCTGCTCGAGGCGCGCAGGGCCGTCCTGCAGGCCAAGTGCCGCGGCTACGTCTTCGTGGTGCTGGCCGTGGGCGGCAAGGTCAACGTGGAGGACGTGTTCGGCCTCGCCAGCGAGCCGCACGACGTCTTCTTCAAGCTGGTGGGCCAGCCGGCCGAGCTGGGCGAGGAGCCGCTGCTGCGCTTCGGGCGGCTGCTGCCCACCTTCGTGGACAGTGAGTGCCGGGCGGCGCCGTGGGGTCGTCGGGGACTCCGGGAGGGGACGGGGCGGGGGGCGGGGCGCCGGGGCA
>PVKZ01007524.1:0-22341 GCA_004027375.1 Macroglossus sobrinus | reverse complement strand
AAGTCGAGTTAAAAAATTACTTATATAAACTACATAGGAAGAAAAGCAAAGTACTAAATGATATTGAAATCTTTATGCATGCACAGAATAATTTAGGAATAAAAATTATTTTTGTGTATAGTAGTTTTGTTATTTTTATATTTATGCTACCTATTAGCTTCAAGTCTATGAGTCAATGCTTTTAAATATTATTAATTATATGTTAATATGTATTATTTTCTCTTATATTATCTACTGGTAATTTAAAGGGCAATCAGAGTTTATATAACCTTGAAATATGAATCCAAAGAGTGACATTTGGTGTGGCATATTCTATAATTGTAGCCTTTTGTATTATGCATGTTTCTACTGAAACGATTATTGTATTTATTCTGTGCTTTTTGCCTTTTCATAGCACTGCTGCATTTCATTATCAATTAAGGTCATGTTCTGGTTCACTCCAAGTGCACTCCTTTGCCCCTACCCCAGATCCTAGCATGTTGTTAATAGTGCCAACTCTGGTTAACATTTACATCAGCCTTGAGAGGAGATGTTACAGTGAAGTGCAAATTAAAGCCTGCTAAGATGCTACTGCCAACAATTATACTGGGGCACAAGTACATTTTTCATTTATTTCAATGGGTCAGATTAACAAGGCTACATGCCACATTATCATAAAAGGTGAACCAGGCTGTCAGTTCTGGTTATTGTTAAATAAATGGCATTTCTAAGAAGGCTGCACTAAAAGAGAACGCATCTATTGTTATACTAGTTTAAATGTATGTAATTATTAGACACTTTTTGTAGGCTCTTAGAAGCCTCTGTCAATCAAAGGTCGATTTTTTATTTCCTCTTTTTATTTATTTCTTGTCTTTTCAATTTAATTTTTCTATCAAATCCCTTTATGTAAGCTAAAAAGATAGAAGAGAAAAATTCTTTAATTTCAATAGCTTCTTGAGTAACTAAGCTTGTATATTTCATTTGAAATACTACAATGCAAATTGCTATCCTAGAGGAGGACGTATAAATCAAGCCCATGTTTAGGCAATTCATCCTCCTTACTAAATATTAAGAAAAAGAATGACCTAAAGATGCTAAAGGAGATCAGAACCTAGCATTTTTTTTTTCTATCTAGTTCATTGTCTTTGGATAATGATGTCTATCTCCAGAACACAGACGAAAATTGTATTTAATAACTCATTGTTTATTCCTATATAATATGAGTAAACAGTGATTTTGTCATTAGTCTCTGTGTTAGGAGACTAATATCTGTGTTATAAACCATCTCTACATTAAAAAACAATTAAGAATAACTTTCTTATCGAGTCATCTTTACATAAAAAATAAACAAATTGCAAGTCTATAATTTGATGTATACCATATCATTAAATATTACCAATCCCCTCAAAATTTCTCACTAGCAACTTCAAAGTTTAATCACAATTATGTCTTCTGAAAACAAGTTTAATTTTATATTTTAACTATACATAAATAAGATAATTTAATTCATTTGTGCTCAACATTTGTGCTAAGATATTTATGCACATGATACTTGAAGCTGTAGTTTGTTCACTTTTATTGCTATAGAGTATGTCACTGTACTAATAAATCACAATGTACTTACCCACTATGCTGTTAACCAGAATTTGAATAATATAGGCAGGGATTCATATCCAATTTTGCCTATCTTTTGAGCCTGTACTATTTCTACTATACTTTTAAAAATAAGTTCAATATGGTGAAATACTGTATTCCAGGCATTACCAAGTTAACATAAGAAGATATATACAACCACAATACAATATTTATCAAACCACTTGAAATATTTTAGTCCCAACAATTTTCTTAAAAGTCTAAGTATTAAAAAAGTAGTGTTCTTATATATTTTTATTGTATGTTTATCATATTTTCATTTAAAAATATACTTTCTTGATTTTGGTGTGTATAATACTTATATATGCTAGCAAAATTTATATCCCCTCCATATAAGTAAGTTCTGAATGTTTAGTGGTAAAATTATCTTCTTTAATTTTTTTTATAATGATTAATAGGTTATCAACAATTGATGAACTCCTCTTGGTTAATTGTGGGCCTGAGAACAAGCTACAGATAAATCTCTCAGAGCCTAAGCACCTGAAAATAAGATTTTGATTATCAAAAAGTCAAGATAACCCCAGGACTGAAATGGGATGTTAGCAGATGACTGATGCATCTATTTTTTTAATTAAAAATATTTACTTATTCAATAATTAAAAGACTTAGGCAATCCCTCTTTCTGGAGCCATGTTTTTGCCACTGTGCAGTATTAGAAAAAAAAAATCTACCGTAAAAATAGAATATTGCGATATTGAAAAGGGTCCATAGGAATTAAATAATTGTTAAAGCAGGAAATCCTACTTGGAAAAACACTGAGACTTAAGAAATATAATTTCTTTTTTGTTATCAAAACAATAATAGTTCTAATTCTTGAATAATTATTCCATTGTAGAAACATAAGACAGTTGACCTTTCATCACAATTTTTTTTTTACCTGTATAGTAACAACATATAAAATTTCCTTACAAGAAATACAGAGGACATGCATTATCTAATTTTTATATAATTTACTCATCTGGTTTCCCTTTTTTAAGTATCATGATACCACGGTATTTACCAGTTAATTTTAAAACTGAGGTCAAAATTTTATTTTAATTAAACTATTACCCCTATTGCTTTCATTTTTCTCTGTATTTACAGGGGATCTAGTCTTTAATTATATTTAAAATAAAGCAGAGAAAACGTTTTCTACATTTATTAGGATATAAATGTTATCAGTAATAAAATTAAATGTGGTGTAATTGAAAGTTGCAGGAATCTCCTCAGATATAAATTATATGTAAATATAGCCCTATATTAGGACATTATAGCATCTTATTGTGTTTTATGATCCTTATTTATGTTATTCAAAAATAAAATCCCGCTAAATTTATGAACATTGGTAATGCTTAAGATGTATATATAGCTGCCACTAGTTAATTCTATGTATGTGTAGTGTGAATGTGTGTGGAGGGCAAGGGTGGGGTGGCCCACTTCCTAGAAGTTTTCCTTACAATGGTTACTGAGCCTCTCTCTGCCTTAGTGGAGCTGTAAATAGAACCTATCCCACAGTGTCATACTGAGGAATAAATGTGATGATGTATATAGAAAGGAGTTAGTATTGTGCCTGGCACTTATTACAATATCAGTTTCCCCAATTTACTAAAACAGATGAGGCGAAGGAACTGAAAGAGGGAAGAACTGATGTTTGTAGTATAATACTCCCCCAACCCCTTTGTTTTCTCTCTTCTCCTGTTTTACATTTCTCTTAAACTCTGAAGTTTTGGGGATTCCATTCATATCTCTCTGGTCTTCTCATTTAACTCAGTCTCTCTGGCAATCTTATTAATCACATGTTTTTATCTAACATTCATCTATTTAATAAAGCATTAAATAAGGAACTAATACAGAGAGGAGGAGACTACCAAAGATAATAGTAATAAAACATGACTCATTAAAGTTATGGTTTAAACTAAAGTCAGAAAATAAATCTATAAGGAGGGGTTGTTATGGGAACATTAACATGAAATAAGAGCCTTACTGTTCAGTGAATGGAATGCTTCTGTGTGAAATTTATATTTAAAGCTGTATAAAGAATATAGAGGGAATGTACTTAATGTAATAAAGGCCGTATGTGACAAGTCCACAGCTAACATTACACCTAACGGTAAAAAACTGAAAACTTTTTCTCTAAGAACAGGAACAGGACAAGGATGTCCACTATCAGCATTTTTATTCAGCATAATACTGGAAACGATAGCCAGAAAAATTTGACAAGAAAAAAAGAAATAAAAACATCCAAATCAGAAAAGAAGAAGCAAAATTATCAGTATTTGCTAATAATGTGGTATCTATATATTCTGGACTCTGCTTTGTAATATTTCAGTCTCCTTAGAGGGATTTGAATTCCTTCCTCTACATTAAACCAAGGCATGTCTGGCATTTCTGATTCACTTACAGCAGGCCGTTGTTTGGTCCATGTTTCAGCCAAATAACCAACCAAACTGTTGGAGTCCTTTCTAACTCTAATGGTTAGAGCTGCAACATTAAATGCATCCTTGGCGAGCTCATGCCAATAATTCAGCCTGATTCAACTTTATATTTCTTCCACCATGATCCTACACCCTTAGTATCCATTCCCATACATGTTCTCCTAATTTCTGTCTCTATAAATTAGAAAACTCAAGTTGTTCTTTTGGACTGTAGTACACCTCTTGTGTGTCACACTTTGTACCTCACATTTAAGGGTCTGCTGAAACAGAAGTCCAGTTATATTCTAGAAGCAAAGAGTTGTGTTGGAGGTGGGTAACTGAGAAGCTAGAGACACTTTTTCCATTAGCAAAGAAGATACATCAAAATTTAGGCTCAGTAAATAAGATTGTTGACAAAATACTTATTATTCCATCGTTAACAGACTAAAACAACAACTAAGACAGGAGAACAAGTTATGGACATACCTAGTAAAACTTGCTACTCTCTAGAGCCTCTATGTTGTGGTTGGATTATGGAAGATTTACTAGAGGACATTACCATTAATCTGATACTTGAAATTTGAGTACTAGTTAACCATGGGATGATAGGCTGAATTTGAGGAAAAAATTTTACTGATGTTGATGTATATCTCTTTCTCTGAAATTATTTTAAAACACTATTTTTGTGTTGGTATGCTAGTTATAGCTATGCAATAGAGTAGATATTCTCATTAGTTTAAAGTTGTATGTAAAATAGTAAAATATTCATCTTTTTTAGTTTATACTAGAAGTGGTCTAAATGTGGAATCTTGCATTGTATTTCAGATATAAAGAATTTACTGAGGAGTTTTTTTGTTTTGTTTTGTTTTGTTTTGTTTTTTAAATAAAATGAATGTGATAGAGATATAAAATGCAGTAATCAGTTCCTGGCTTATAGTATGTAGATAATAGTTGGTAATTACTATTTTTATTTTTTTGTTATGATGAAACTAAATCAAAATTACGAAGTCTCAAGACTTCTTATCATTATTGTTGCTTGGATTTTTTTTAAAAAAATCAAATTAAAAAACACACTTGCCCATCCACTTAGTTTAAGATACATTGTTCTAATAGATTTGAATCAATGGGATATCAAATACATTGTTTTTACATAATTATATGCTACTTTTACTAATCCATTTCCAACACTTACAGTTTTAATACCTTGACAGCATTTCCATGCACATTCTCTCTCTTCCTTTCTCTACCTCTCTTCCTCCCCTCTCCTCTCTCTTGGTGTTTTCTTATTTTATACCAAGGCTTGTGATTCCTGTGATTCCTATTTTGTATACTTCCGTAATCCCCGTAAAATAGTTTAAAATTATGATTATCTCTATATAAAAGAATAGCATTTATTTTAATAATATGAATTCTCAATCTCTCATTAGATTAGAAAATTCAATGTACAGAGGTGATTTTGCAGTCACCCTTGAATACTACCTTAGCTTTACTATTTTATTTCACCGAAGTTGAAAGACTTTCAGTGGTACAATAAAAAGGAAAATATTAAGTCTTCAATTTTAAAGCGGAAACTATTCAATCTTTAGATACTTGCGTCTTTGTGCCTGATAGGCATGAGTGTAAGTACAGAGATTTAGCTATTGCTGCCAGAAGTTAAACTTCTTGACATCTGTTCTCCTGATACCCCCTAAGCAAAAGAACTTCAGATCCAGTGTATCAGATCAGCTCATCACAGCCAATTTTAATCTTCGATTGTTTAGTTCAGGCTGACATTATGATGTCTGAAAAATTCAGCAAAAACTATTACTTGTGTTTTAACATCTATTTGTGTTTTACCAAGAAAATCAGAGCTGAATTTGACCTCTGAAACTTTTCTGACTTTTGACTAAACTAGAGATGATTTTAATGGTTTCCACATGAATTGTCTAAGGAAGAATGATGAGGAATGTGCTCTTTAGATCATTATTTCATGTAGGAAATTAAATTTATAAAAATTATGTATTGCACATAAATTTTAATTTCTAAAATTAAGGTATAATTGAGACATAAATGAAATTTTTTGATGATCATGATGATAATTCAGCCACACTACAGTGGCTTAATCAAATGATCATTTGTGCAAACATAATACATTGTGATTTTCCCAGAAGAGGGTGATTCTTTTCTTATTAACTTTTTTAGACAATCTATTTGCTGATGAGTCAAATATTTTAGTGGCACCGTGAAGTGTTTACTATCCATAGTTAATTAGGAAGAGATTTACTATAACAAAAGGAGATAATTTCAAAGTGAATTTGTTTTCTCATAAATATCAATATATATTACTAAATTAAAGTTAATATTCTTATTTTCAATGTTTAACTTTATGTCCAGGAGGTTGTTTATTTTCTTTCACTATTTAAATAGATCAGGTATTTTATAACTTTTGGTCCACATGACAACATTTATCCACCTAGTCAGATAATGTATTCTTTATTACAGCATAAAATATGTCTAATGTTTTTACTTTTTCTAAAATTATGGAGGCCAGAAGAAATAGGATATTTAAAAATGTCTTTCATGTAGGTGATTATTTTTTAATGTCTATCCTGCATTATATAGCCTATTGGAAGCTTCATCTAATTATATAACATTGTGTTAGAAAATTTAGTAATAAGAAGCCACAAAATTCTATGATTTGTGGAATACTGCATTTTAAAAATAGTGTAATTCACATAAAAATTGCAGATATTTTACCTAAAAAAAAAAGCCAGGATTAAGATTGAAAAAGCCACAGATCATCCACCAATTTATCTAAATATTATTTAAAAATATGTTTGAGACTTGGAGAGGGAATTGTTTTCAGGTACATTATGTTAGAAAGTAAATTTTCTACAAAATAAATTAATATAAAATTTATTTTTAAATACATCTGTGAAGAAGACGCAATATAAATATAAATTTA
Source organism: Macroglossus sobrinus (assembly GCA_004027375.1). NCBI lineage: Eukaryota > Metazoa > Chordata > Mammalia > Chiroptera > Pteropodidae > Macroglossus > Macroglossus sobrinus. The sequence continues at coordinate 15,372 of PVKZ01007524.1, read as the reverse complement.
GTGTATAATATTTATTATAGTTATTTCCATTTAATAATTAGATTGTTATAATTTATTTTATTTAATAATATACTGAAAAGTAGTTCTTTCACTAATATTGGTAAAATTTGAATTTACAGAATTATTTTCTAGCATGACATTAATTTTTGTAGTTAAGCTTATTTATCAACATTTGCCTTAGCTGAAGATCAATTTGTTAATTTTTAAAAAATAAATTATAAGATTTGAAAGCAATGGAATATTGCCCTATAGCACTTTTGTTAGAAGGCTTTTAGAAGGTTTAATCATTTGAAAATTTAACTAATCATTTTTAAATATATATATTTCTGTTAAAGAAAATCACTTTTTTTGTTTAATAAATAAATATAATAGTACATATTTCTTTTTCCCAGAATAAAAAATGCATATATATTACTCAGCTTGTTAACCCTTCAAAAAAATTATTTGTACATCTCTCTAATTAATTTATTTTGTATAGAAGAAGCCAACGACCTATTTAGCCCCATTTGCATGAATGAGTAAATTGACTGAATTGATGGGTTACTGATCCAAAAGCAATTCAAACAAATACTCTTTTATTTACCTATATTGAATATTTATTGTGAAGAAAACTTGTCCTGGACATTTATGTAAAATGGCAAGACTTTATTTGAGACCAGTGCAATAGAGATGAAGACTACTGTAATAAGCTAGAGAGATTGAACTCAACTTCACTGGAACAAACGGTGGGAGAATTTTAACTGGTGGAATAAAGTAACTGAAAAGCATGGGAGGTCCTCCTTTAATAGAGAAGTTGGCTAATGAGATTAAGCCACCTGCATTAGCTAATTGTTGCTTATCAAAGTTAGGCTCCTGCCTTCCCAGAGACACTGGGAGATAGGGGTACTCTCCTGACAACTACATTTCAAATAAATGGCTCTCAGTTCCTTAAGAAAAACATCTTGGATTATAAAAGATTTACATCTCAAAATAAAAGAGAAAAAATATATAATTGAAAGTTTCTAAAGTAAATACTGCAAGAGAATAGAGGTTAGAGACCTAGAGTCAGGAAAAAAGGTGGCTAAAATTTAGCAAAGCTGAAGGAAGTGTTAAGGCCATCTTTGTCACCAAGATGAGTGGTGGAAATTTTTAGACAGAGAATGTACTCTCTCTTTCTTTGAGTAGCTTTAGATAAAGGATCAACACAGGCATCCAACTCTGTTTTTTGCATGGTTCTAACTGGAGCTCTCTGAGGCCACTGTTGCTTATTCTTAACTCTTTGGAGTGGTGCAGACCCTGTGATCTACACACACACTTACCTATAAATGCATATGCACACACACACACACACACATGTTAAATGAAGAGACTTAAAAAACTTTGTCCTTTATAGTAAGATATATTTAACTTGCCTTCAACTGAGAAAAATATTTATTGTATGTAGCTTATATACAATAACTATTATATGTAGTACTGCTATATATGCAAAAGATATTAAGGGATTTCACATAGGTTGCTCAAGTTCTTTAGTATTGATATTGAAAATGTATTCATCCCGTATTCCCTACCTAATACCTTAGGTAAATTAATCTTTTGTCAGTTGTATCTATTTATACTACATATCTTAAGATATATTCTGAAAACAATAAGTAAATATCTATTAAAATATAAAAATTATATATGAAAAGTGAATTATGTTTAAATCATCAAATAAGTTATGTAATGAATATTGTTTCTAAATATATTTGTTTTTCTAATCTCTGAAGACCTTAGTTTTTACAAATAATTCTAAAAATTTAATTTATACTATTTACTTCTCAACAAGGTAATGGCAAAAAGTTAAATAAAATCTTGTAAAACTATAAAATAAAAACAATATACATCTGTCTGACTTATCCTGTGAAAAATCTAATTAGCATCTGTTTTGACTATACTCATAAATTTTATTGGAGTGGTGATTTCACACTTTAAATATAATTGCCTACTGAAATGTGGTACATATTTTTAACTATAAAAGTAAGATTCCCCTGTCATAACATCTATTCTGAGAGAATGATTTTTGCAATGTTAAAAACATTTTCTAATTAGCAATAGATATTCTCCTGAAAGTACAGATGGATTTCTTATTTATAATCAAACCTTCAAGGCATGCAGAAAAATAGCCACATAGTGTAATAATTGTAGGAAGCAAATAAAGTCAGCAGATTTATCAAACTGGTTTCAAAGTGGAGAGAGCATAGACCAGGTGGTACATAATAGGATGCATTTGGATGTAAGGAAAAAAAAATACAATGCTCCAGGCAAAGTCTACTGAATGATTTTAAATATGATCAGTTTTAAATATTAGAAAGAATATATCAGCATCTATGTAGAACATAGATTAAACAAAGGAGACAGAAAAAACAGATGGGGCGGGGGGGCTTGTGAGAAATATGAATGCATAAATTATGGCAATAGCAATGATGTTTCAGCAGAGGGGGAAGGTTTAAGATAATGTAAAAGAGTTAGAGTCAGTAGTGGAAATTTGGATGTGAGAGGAAAGGAAGAGATGCAATAGATGACTTAAAAGTGTCTGGATATTTACCATGCATTGTGAAGGTGAATCCTGAATGAAAAGCAAGTTCTGGAGAGCAAAACAATTTTACTGGTGGACAACCTTAGTTTAAGGCACCTGTAGACTGCCTCCTGAACGGAGTAAGATAATGGAAGATAGTTCATTCTTAAAATGTGGTTCGGCCATATGCAGGTTATATTACCTTGTTCAACTTGTTTAATATATTTGAGTTTCATTTATATGATATACAATGGATATTGTAATTGCCATTTCATACAATTATTCTCAAAATTTAATTTATTAGCAAAAGTTACCTTTTCTTAGTGCCAACCTTTACTTGTTCGACATTTTGGGATCTTGCTTAACCAATAATTCCAGTATCCTTCTGTCTCACTAATATCCATGTGGAGTGACTGCAGTTTAAAAATACCAGGCATTTTTGTTCTGTTTCTTTTGCTTTTTCAGAAGAGCAGCAGATCTTAAAATTCTGATAGTTGACCTGATGAGTGGTGTGGGACCTTAGAAAGTTATTTAGGCTCAGAGAAGTGTGTTTTCATTAGATATTAAGAAAATATAAATCCAGTCACACACACACAAAAAGCTCACTGAATGTTAATAAATATTTTGGGTAACTGACAACATGTTTAGTGATATAGAGAATGTAAATTTTTAATTCATTAACAACTTAGTGGTCTGTATCCTATTTTATATTGTTGATGTGATGTATCTTTGGTACAGGAGTACTGAAGCAAAGTGCTAATTATTGCATGTTTAGGTGCTGAGAAATGAATAAATCTGATCCATCTGCTTAAGGCTGATGAGAACAATCTTCTCTTTACATACATTCATTCAGAAAAGATCTGTCATGCAAAGGAGATATGTGATACATAAACATTTAACACATTAATAGCAAATCAAGTACTGATTCTAGTGTCAGACTGTCTGACTTAGAATCCTGTTTCTATTGCTTCCTCATCATGTGAAGTTGGGCAAGTCATTTCCTCTCTCTTTTTTTTTTTTATGTGTAAAAGGAAATAATTCTAGATATATCTGAAAGAGTGATTATGAGTAACCAAATGCTGTTCATGTTACAGTATGCACAATCTAAGGCAGTTTACCTGACATAAGATATTATTATTCTATCATCATTTTAAACTTAAGAGTAAGAATTTGATTTTCCTTTCTAAATTTGTTTCTTATCATAGTAGGCATATTTTAATAATATGTAATTTTATTGCACAAATTACTAATATTTGAGTTAATTATATATTCCAAATAAAACAGCTATCTTAGACAAGCACATGCATAACAAACACCCCCCATACACACAGACACACACACACACACACACACACACACACACACACACACAAATTCACAAATTCACAAAAGCTGAAAATCAGGTAAAAGTAATTTTAATGTTAGTTTTATTCACTACCACTCCTCCTTATTTTAATCTATGCAAAAAGATATTCCATTAAAGGTATTCTTAATTCAAAAGACATTTTCTTAAAAAAGTCTTTCTGGAATGAGCCTGTGACAAAGTTCTATAATCACACTGTTTCAAAGCCTATTCTCAATATACACCAAAAGCAAAAAAAGTATTTTTGTCCCATTTACTTTTGATTAATTTAGCTTATGATTAAAAGTTATATAACGGTAAAATTAGTTTTCTACTTTTGAGGACATGTGTTTTCAGTTGCATATTATTTAATTTTTTAAAGATTATGCCCTACTCATTTTATGTCTCATAAATAACTGTCAAATATTTATCTTTGTCCTTTTTTAGTTGATTTTGTTGTCATTCAGTAATAAACTCATAAGGCTTTTAATTTTTTAACTGAATCACAGTCTATTAAGAGCCTATGGAAAGTTTAATAAAATTATCATGATTATTTCAATTTGTATATCACCATATCATTGAATTATTTTAAAAAGATACTGAAAAGTGCATTTTAAAAATTCTTCATTTACATTTGACATTTAATGACCACTTGATAAATAAGGCATTATGTCTTTATAAAACAAAAGATAACAAATGCACACAACACTTATTGAAACAAAGACATCTCAAACTTTTCTATTCAAAACAGAATGCTTCCTCTTCCTGCTGCTGTCTTCTTCTAAATTAATGGCTACTCTCTCCTTCCATAAGCTCAGTCAGATCTTGCAATCAACTCTGACTTTTTCTTTCCTTTCACTCAACCACTCCCTCAGAAAACCTTAGTTTTTATATTTAAAATATACTGAAAGCTCCAGGTGACCACACAGCCCCTGCCTCTATTGCTTTTTTTCATCCAGGCCACTACTACCTCTACTGAGAAGATTATCCCAATTGGTCTCCTTGTGCCTGCACTTTGCTTCCTTCAAACTCCATCCAGCAACCAGAACAATTCAGCTTAAATCACTCCTCTGTTCTGCTCAAGCCACTCTCTGGCCCTCTACGTCACCTCACACAAAAACCAAATAAGTTAAAATTACTCACAGGGCCCTGCAGGACATGTTCCTGCCTCTTACCTCTTTGACTTGCACCTCGCTTTCTTTTCCTTCGGGTTGCTTCTGCCACACCATCCCTCTTGCTGCTCCCTAAACAACACATCCGGCAGTCTCATTCCGGAGTATGGAGTATGGCTGCTCCATCCTCCCTCTTTCTGAAACATTCTTTCCCCAGGTGTCCATATGGTTCCTTCCCTATATCCTTCATGTTCATGCTTATAGACCCTCTATTTGAGGTAGACCCTGACCCTCCCATTGGACACTGAAACTTTCTGTTCTCCAAGCACTTACTCTGTTCTACTCCTGCTTTCTCTTTCTGTACACACACACACACACACACACACACACACACACACACACAGACACACACAGTTTATTTACGCTATTTATTGTCTGCCTTGCTCACTAAAATGTGAGGGATTCTCTCAGTTTGAACCATGCTGCCCACCCTGCTTAGAGAATATTAGTGTATAAAAAATCTTTGGTAAATATATTTAATATGGAGGCTTGCCTTGCAATCATATTTTAAAATATTTGATAGAATACAGGAAGAGGTTCCTCAAATAATTACCTTCCAGCAGAAATATTGAGCTGACCAAGTGATAAAAAGGAGATGGAGAGTTAAGAGTTGGGGACATTTGGTGCTGTAGGCACTGAAGTGGTTTTACAACTTCCACATTCCTGCTTCTCTAGGACCTCATATTTTCTGCTTTCTCAAAGTTCTATTATACTAGGGATACAATTGAATATGGATTATAAAATAACATTGGTTATTCAGTAGGTGTTAGAAAAACCAATACAATATGTGAACTAATTTACAATAAAACAAAATGCAAAATTATATGAAATTAAAACATGCTATTTCCAGTTTGAATATCTTACTAGCCTTTTTATTTTTATGTCTTTATGGTATTTACAAATCAATAACAAAACAATCAATTTTTTTAGAAAATTCGTGTTGGGGATTTGGTCCACATCTGGGGAATTATTTTTATCACAAAGTCTATTGCCATTCACACACTTCTGGGATCTCTTTGTTGACATCCTACTAGTAGCTGTAGATTTTGATCTCTAAGTGGTGTAGACAGCAAGTTTGGTCCTGAACATCTAACACCTAACTAGAGAGGGTAATTATTTGGTGGCCATGTCTCCTTTTAAAACAGTGTTTTATCTCACTTATTTTATTCATTGGAAGGAGTTCAGGGGTGAGTGGTTGATGCAGTCCATTTCTAACAAAGGTCTAATGCTTCATAGAGAATTAAGCTAAAAATATTTGCACAGTAAAACAACAAGATTATGCTTTAGGATAAAAGCTAAATAGCTTTTCAGTGTAGTATTTATGTTCTTATCATCTTATCGTCATATCTAAGTATATTTCCCAATGTATTTCCTAATAGGTTGTAATGGAAACAAATTTATGTAATGGTAATAATTTCTATGTATATAAGTTAATGTTAAATTTATAAAAGAAGAATTGATATATTTTATAATATTTTCACTTATATCACCATATTTTTCCATTATATATCCTTTTAAAAAGGTAGTATTATTTAATAGTCATTTATATTTAAAAGTGTTTAAAATTGAACTAACTTTATTGATCATGATTTATAATGCCATTTGCTTTGACAATACATCAAAAGAACATAAAAATAAAATTGAGTGGCTTTTATTTCAGGACTCTTTAGTTTAAAAAAAAAAGCATTTTGTGTATCGTATAATATATCTTTGCCCCCCCATGACATAATTTATAATCTTGTTATGACATGAAGATCACTTAGAAATTGCTTTAGAATTGTTTAGTCTAATTTCCTAAAACAGTGACAACTGAACAAAAGCTCAGCATCAGGAATTTGAATAGAAACCTCTAGACTGTGTAGTATCTAAATTTTATCTTTTTATTTTGAGCCTTTAAATTTTAATTAAAGTTATGGGAATAGCTTCTCCAAAGTTATTTTCTGTATATCTGTTTATTTAATGTAATTTTTAAAATGACTTTATTGAGATATAATTATATTATGGGTGTTGTATGAATTTTTTTTAATGACGTGTATACACCACTATAATATCTTACAGAGTAGTTTCACTGCCCTGAAATTTCTTTGTGCTCTGCCTAGTCATCCCTCTTCTCTAATACTTGAAAACCTTTTTACTGTCTCCATAATGTTGCCTTTACTGGAATGTCATATAGTTAGAATACAGTATGCAGCCTTTTTAAACTGGTTTCTTTTACTTAGTAATATGCATTTAAGTTTTCTCCATGTCCTTCTATGGCTTGATAGCTCATTTCTTTTTAGCACAGAATAATATTTTACTGTCTGGATGTACTACATTTTATTTATCCCCACACCTAATGAGGGACATATTTGTTGCTTTCAAGTATGGCAATTACTAGTAAAGCTCTTATAAACATTTATGTGCAAGTTTTGTTCTATGAATTTTATAACATATTCATACATACAACCACCACCAACATAATCAAGAAATATATAAATATATATCTATTGTTATCTATATCTATAGCAATCTATATATTTCATCTGTATACATATATATGAAAATTATTATTATTTTCTATTTTAATGCACAGATCTGTGAGTTTTAAGACCTGTTTAGCATCCTTTAATCACCATCAAAATTATGATACTTAACAGATCCATTGCCCCATAATACTCCCTAATGCTTATCCTCTATAGTCAAATCTTCTCCACTCAATCTCTGAAAACCACTGATCTGTTTCTGTTTCTATATTTTTGCCTTTTCCAGAGTAACATATAAATGGATTCAGGCAGTATGTAATCTTTTGAGGTTGGACTAGCATCTTTATCTGATACATTTAATACCAATAAAGTAACATTTGTTTTTGTTAGAGTAAGTGTATAAAAGTTAATTTATAGTCAGCCTTACTTTTTTTAGCTTTGATTCTATAGCTATGCTTTGACTAGTATTTGAAACATGATAAGCTACATTCATGAAATGTAAAACTTGCTGTAATATTTTTGACAATATCTAGATTAAAAAGATTGGAATATTTTCCTCAAAACACTGAATACTTAAATCTAATTTAAATATTATAGTTCCATAGCATATTGATTATTTGGTATACAGTTGGCTGACCTTTTCTATTCTCTCCTCAGTTTATTCAGAAGGAAGGTTTCCATGTGCTAGTTTATCTTTTTGAGAAGTCAATTACAACCTTAGGCTTTCTTGCCTTGGATCTCCTGAGAAACATTATGAGACATGAGGTCTGTTTATTTCTTCTAAGCCTTAATTGTAAGGCTTAAATGTGGCAGAGACTGCCCTTTTCCAGATGTCTGTTTTATTTCTCAAGTTGTGAAAACTGTTTAAAGGTTAGCAGAATCAGCAATTCAAGTGGAATACACCCTTGGCATAGGGGCGTGAAGGTCATTGCCACATTCCACAAAATGATTATAGTTTCCCATCAGACACTTTTCAATCTGATCCACTTGCTATCAGAAAAGTCAATATTTGCATTCTATTGAATATGCATGACCACTAGTGTTTGAAGAAAGGGCTACTTGATATATGCACTTCTATGATTATCTTGTTTGCATTCACAAGAAATTATCTGAAAATCCTCTAATGATTCAAAGACTTGCTGTAAAGGGGTTATTTCATCATTAGAATTAGTTCTGCTGCAACTTTATTTTTAACTGACTTAGTATTTTATATTGTTTAATTTAAAATAAATCACCAGAACAGGGAAAACATTAAAATATCTGAGAAATAATTTCTTTGTTCATAAAATGTTGGATGAATATGTAGAAAGATGTTTTCAAAAATTTCCCCATATTGCTGTTTTTTTTTTTAATCTCAAAAGTACATGCATTGAAGGAGTTGGTTTTTCCCGAGGGTTTCTCTTATTTTCATAAACCCAATTAGCTTTCATTGAAAATTACAGTGTGGTAATTTTTCATTGATAAATAATTTCCCAAGCTATATTTTCTATTGACTTTCCTTCTTTTTGAGATTGTTGCATGTCTTTGAGAAGTATTAACTCTTACTAAAATTTATTTACACGTATTCTAGATTTGTTGTTTCGCTCTGTATCACCTTTTTGTTTGTAAATGATTTATCTTCTGTTTTCAATGATCCTGTCAACTTAAATGAAATGGAGATGCCATTGTCTGCTTGGCTATCTGTGACTTGCCCATTTTAACCTTCATGGTTTGTGGTTTGTAGGCTGTGAAAACAAACAAACAAAAAAATCTTGCTAATTACCTCATGAGACCAAACTTCATCCTCAAGATTTTATTACCTATTTACAATTCTCATTTGGTGAAATCAAAGAAAATGCTGCAGATACTGTGGCATCTTTCAACTCTCATGAGTTTCCTCTGTTGCTTATTTAGTGGTTTTTGTGTTTAATCATTTATTTTCTCACAATAAAATTTGCAGTTCCCTCTTTGTATCTTCAGCTTGACATTTTAAACTGAAATAACTTAGAGTAAGGTTCTTTCTTCTCTGAGACTCACTCTCTAAATCTAAAAGGATGACGTTGGATTAGGAATATCTTTAATTTGATTCAGTAGTCTGAGTCTTATTGATCTCTCAAAGTCAAGCTAAAGGTAGCAAATTTCTGAATTAACTGAAGGTATGCTCAAGATATGAAGTCCTTTACTGATAAGTTTCAGCCTGCAAGTTAGCATTTGTTAAAACCACTGAGTAGGAATATTCCTCCTGATTCTGTCTTCCTCTATTAGCTTTTTTTTTTTTACATAGTATTTAAGTTGTTAATTAAGAATTATAAGCCTACTGTTGTATTTAGAAAGTTTCTTTTCCCTTCCCTAGCATTCCAAAATATCTTTCTCACTCCTTTGTTAACTGTTTCTAAAAACCTACTAGACGAGATGCATTTATTTGGATTACAGGAGTGCTATTGTGAAGACAGACAAATAACAACTGTTTCACTATAACAAAACCTCACTGAGCCATGTAACCTAAAAATAAAAGTACCAAATTGAGAGGCAACAAGTGTTTATTTGAGATCCCAAAGAATACTTACTGGGGAATCACCGATTCAAGCAGAAACCAAAAAGTGTTCCAATTAGGAGGTGAAGGCAAGGGATTTTTTAAGATAAAAGGAAGGGGAAAATTATATGAATACAAGGAAGGAAATTTTATTAACATTATAAGGAGAGAATTTCTATAGGTGCAAATATGGCGATACGTTTTCTTTTAATGGGCCAGATTCTCTAAATTCTTTTTAGGCAGTCAAAGGGGGAGATAACACGCTCATATTGAGTCTTTTGAGGTCTTGATTATATTTAGCTTAAAGTAGTTACATGCCAAATAGCACATTCTGGGGGAAATTTGTTCTGAACCCTTTCGAGTGAGAGACTCAGAAAATGTATGTCACCTTTGGAATTACTACAGGTCTTGACTCCTCCTTCCGTAGTGCATCGAAATCACTTTGAAACCAGAGGGCAACCAAGTCCTGAGCCCCTGCTGCCTGTGTTACTCAGCCAACAGATTGACACAGGAGTTGGGATCTTTAGTATAAGCGTTTATTGTCAGAGCACTGGTGATCTGAGAAGGCAGCAGGTTAACATCTTCAAAAACTGCCTTGCCTTCTCAGTCAGGCTTAGGGTATTTAAGGGGAAATCTGGGCATTATGCTAGGGGCTAAGTGATGGTTCTGGGGGGCTCTGTTATGCTGCACAGGGCCATTTTTCTGGCACCATGGTGCCCTGGTGGCATTAACAGCCCAGGAACAATGATGGGACAGTCTGGAAAGAATGCTAGACCGGAAGGAGTGTGATCAGTAAGCATAGAGGTATTCATCATAAGTTTCAGGGCAAATTTCTATGACAGGGGACGTTCCAAGCTCTGGGTCAAGCCGCTGGGGACAATCAGTTGTTAAGCTATAGGGCGAGGACAAGTGAGGCTGGGAAAACAGTGAGGCTTCTACCACCAGGGTCCCAACTGGACTCTTCTTCAACTTCACAACTTTTAGTTTTCAAATAACATATTTTTAGGATTTATATTTCAAGTCTTATTGATCTGTGGCAGTTTTCCCAAACTTCAAGTTTTAATTAAATCTCATTCTTGTTTTCAGCAGTTATTTGAGAAAGAATAGCTAAAGGCTGTTTGGAGCCATAAATGTCAGTTATGGTGCCTGCAGCCACCCTTCATCCTAGCTTCCTTGTCTCCATCACTTCATAGCTTCTACTTTTCAGAAGGCTGTTGTAAAAAATTTGATCTTCACTCTTCATTTAGTCATCTCCTTCTAGAAAATAAAATTTAAATAAAGGTGTCCCTATATTTGAAAATATTTTCAAATTTCTCAATTATCAATTTTCAAAACATTTAATCTGTACATTTATTTCTCTAATTCCTTTTATTATTTATTCTTTAAACAAATATTTTTTGTTTAGTGCATACTATCGTCCTAGGTGAACACAAATTACAATTTTTGAGAATCTCATTCCCTACTCTCAAAGATCTTGTATTCGAAGAGAAAGAGGTTTGCAAAAATAACAGCATAATTTAATTACTTTAGGTGCAAACGTCTGTGTGAGAATGGAAGAAGCATAGTCACGTTTCCCAGGAAAAAAAAACATAAAAAGCTTTATAAAGAGATGACAAATAAATTGTAGCAGTTACACAAGATAATCCTAGGTGGTCAGAGGAAGTAGTTTCATGGAGGACATTGCATTTCAATGAATGCGTATTAATATAATGTCTGTTTTATATGATTAAATCCATATTATTTAAATTGTTAGGTATACATGGAATACAGATATGTGAATCATAGAAAATATTTTTGTATGCAAATACTCATAAACTTATTTTTTCCTCCTCCAATAATTTAAATTTAATTTAATTTATGAAAAGTATGTGCAATACACCATCAAAAACCAAGTACTGCAGTGTTAAGTGCTTATATAATGGTATATAAATATTCAAATATATAGGTATATTCAAAGTTAAATTTACTTGTAGAACTGAGATATTAGCTAGTCTTTATTTCAAATAAGTTTTAAGTCAATTATATTTTTAAGGAAGTTATTTTATTTAGAAACAAATTCATTTCTGTCAACAATGAAAATGTGTGGTGGAACCATACAATATTAATAGATAGAGTAATTGAATAAGCAAAAATTTGTCTTATGAGTAATATGTTTTCAAACAATACCCTATTTCTTAAAGTGAGTCATAATTAACATTAATTTTTTTATGAAGTTTCCATAATGTTAACATTCTTGCTAGTGAGATTGAAAGACCTTAAGCTATACTTTCTTATTTTATAATGACATATATATATAAAAAACAAATCTAATCAATTCTGAGGGAATTTTTGGCTTTCAAGTAAAGTATCATTGGGTAAATATAAGAATCACTTGGAAAACATGTTAAAAAAAAAGAGAAAGAGAGAAGAAAGAGACTTAATTCCAATATTTGAGATTTAATTAATAGTTCTGAGTGGACCAAGAGATTTGAATTTTTAAAAGCCATCTTGTATTTCTGATATACAGTCAAATTTGCAGATCCAGTGCTATAATATTAACCACACTACAAATATTTTTACCATAGTCTTAGATAGTAGAAAAAGTACACATTGATTACTGTTAGGATTAATTGTGATCATTTAGAAATGACTGAGGATCTAGAAACTGAAGTCAATTAAAAATGATAAATAGCTTTGTATAAACCTGATTCTAAAGAAAATAAGATTATTTCTAGTGTACTTTTAAAAATTCCTCCTTATCAAGTTTTACCTACAAACTGTTGAAAGAATAAAATAAATAAATGTATAACCTTAATGCTGAGGTGCTGATTATTGATATATCTGTAATATAAATGAAATTAAGCATGTATAAAAAGTCAAAAAATAAAGTGAAACCTATAGCAGAAAAAGAAAAAAAAACGATCTATGGTAGATGAGCTTGAAAGCATGGAATTTTAATTAATTATTAATTGATTTTCTTTATATATTATGTAGTTAAAAAAAAAGTCTTGGTAATTCCACTCCAGAAATTTTTTAAATGTATGAAAAAACAGAAATTTAAAATAGCATGATATGGAACATAGAATAAAAGTTAAAGTTTCTTTGCAATATTATAGAATATTATAGTGTTTAGTATAATTCTTTTAAACTTTACAATGAAAATGTTATAGGAAATGTGTTTATCAGACAAGAAAGTAAAATGATTTAGACTTTATATATTGTCTTGAAAAAAAGTAAAAGAAAATAGAAACAATTTTATATGAGAGTTGACTGCAGACTCATTTTGCAAGGAGGTTTTCTGCAGATATGTGTCAATTACATGAGGTAAATATGTTTTAATTCATAATATAATTTTTTAATATGTGGTTTCAAGACATTTGTTTTTCATGCCCCAAGGTTATCTTGATGAAAGACATAATGCTGAAAACCAAATTGATATACTCTCTCACACATTTTTTGATATATAAACTAGTGTCCTAGATTCTAATTTTAATCATATCTCTATCATTTTCATGAAATATATAGATATTTAAACTCTCCAAAAGAAGACACATATTTCACATTACTGCTAAAATAGCAAGTATATATCTCCAACCACAGACATAAGTATTAAAAAATATACCACTTATAATTGATATGTGGTACATTTTGATGCATGTTTTCCATAATAGTTCATTCTTCCCATGCTGTAAAACCTTCTTGAAAGCGTTTTTTTCTCCTGTTTAATACTGATTTGTTAGTGCATTAACAGCAAAAACTAATGTTTCTTAATTCCTTTAATTAACTTATTATCTGTTCTAATAATTTTATCTCTTTTTTAATATTAAAATACCAAAGCATAGTATTTGAGTAAACTTTGAATAATATAATATTGCAGAAGCTTCTAAAACCTGGAGAATGCACTGTGTACTTTTATAGTAATTTAATGCACAGTGAAGGATCTTTTTGCTCACAATGTAGTATCTTATTCAGCGTTAAAACATAGTTAACATGTTGTAAGCAAAATTAAATTGTTAAGAAGGTCAAAAGAATACTACACAGACCTAACAAGTACTTCATGAATATTTTTTAGAAAAGTAATGAGTGAAGAAACAGGCAGTTAATTTTGTAACTTTTCTTAATTTATTATCACAATGGACCACAGTAAAATATAAAAGACCATAATTACTTATGCATGTCAATGAACACTATATTTCCATGTCACATGTTAACTCAAATATTATTTAAAATTATTCATGTATTATTCAAAGAGGTGGTCATTTATAAGTATATAAATATTTTTTTTTCTAAACAAAATAATGTGAATACAAATAGGGCCATTAGTAAAAAAAAAAAAAAAAGTGAATAGAATTTAGGAAAAAGACAGAAGTGGGAGAACATTCTTTTTGTTAAGTATAACTTTGTTTCCTTTGTTAGAAACTCTATGGTAGAAAAATGTCAATTATGTAAAGAGAACCATTCTGTTTCTAATCACTAAGTGCTTCTTTATTCTTACAACAGACGTTTTTTACAATTTGGATATCAACTTCTTGTAAATAATATGTGTAGGAGGAGTGCCCAGAGCAGTGCTCAAAAACAAGTCTTCTTTCCGAATATACAATCCATTAGCAAATCCTTTCTGTGCAATTCATTCTCACAAAGTGAACTCTTCACCCAGCTTCCTTCTTAAGCCAGACCAGGTCTCAGTCAGCCTGTTGTTTCTATTGCTATTATGAAGGCATGAATAATACTTGAAAATCATGGCCTAACTTTCAACAGAATTTCTGTAGCTCAGATTTGATCTTGGATACCCACTAAAGTCATAAACTTCATAAAACAGGCTATAAAATTTTATAAATCAAGGAGAAGAAAATCAGAATAAACTTTTTTGTTGTCAAAGGTTTTATAAAAGTTAAACACAGTTCAAAATTTTTCTATTTTTCACTGAAAAAACCTATAGGACAAACTTTAACCTATCTATAGATTTTTATATAAACCATGTTCATAATTATTGTATAAACATGCAATTTAAACATGTAAGGACATACTAAATTTTAAAAAAATCATTTAATATCAATACTTGTAATATATATATATATATACAAAAATAAAAATTAAAAAGGTAAAGATTATATTTGTGCACCAAAATATCAAGTTGAAGACCAATTCCTAGAACCTGAGAAGCAAAATTCAAATCTATATTTGCTAGAAAGTATCATCAAGCTAAATTTGTCATATGCTCTGAGGTGAGACTCTAATTACATATCATTCTTGAAAAAGAAGTATAAAGGCATATCACTAGGGTAAAAGATAAATAGATGGTAGATAGATGATAGATGATAGATAGATAGATAGATAGATAGATAGATAGATAGATAGATAGATAGATAGAT